>JAFMOD010000854.1:351052-363246 GCA_019802435.1 Corydoras maculifer | reverse complement strand
GAGTGCTCTGTGTTTTGTGTGCGAGTGCTTTGTGTTTTGTTTGCGAGTGCTTTGTGTTGCGAGTGCGTGTGTGAGTGCTCTGTGTGTGTGTGCGAGTGCTCTGTGTTTTGTGTGCGAGTGCTTTGTGTTGTGAGTGCGAGTGCTCTGTGTGTGTGCGAGTGCTCTGTGTTTTGTGTGTGAGTGCTTTGTGTTGCGAGTGCGTGTGCGAGTGCTCTGTGTGTGTGTGCGAGTGCTCTGTGTGTGTGTGAGAGTGCTCTGTGTGGTGTGCTGACCTGCGACGGCCTGTTTTTCTGAGGAGATGAGCCCGTCTGCAGGGACTGATGATGCTGCAGATCGGCCGAATCTGCTTTTGGGATTGCACGGCGGCGGTGCTGCCCCCCCCCCCCCCCCCGCTCCGCCTGATGAATTGAGCTGGAGGCCTGGAGGCTGTGTGTGGAGATGGTGCAGCTGTTAAACTATCATGGTTCTGTTAATATGTTTACGCGCAGCGCTGCAGAACGCAGGCTTTTCGTGTCTGAACGTTATTTTAAATGTTTAATGATTGTACAGGGCGCTGGGCAGATTCAACCGGGACAGGGCGCTAATACATCACTGGCAACACACTGTATAGGGGCAATTCAGAGCGGCCAATTCACCTTCGAAAATCCATGGCTTTGGACTGTGAGAGGGAACTAGAGAGCCCAGAGAAAACCCGTACGGACACGGGGAGGACATAGGAACACTTTCTCGCTATCCTCTGCTAGGGTCGTGGGGGGAGGGGGGGTGGGGGTTCCCCATGACCATCCGGGGGAGGGGGGGGGGTTCCCCACATTCATCCAGGGGAGAACGTTTCGGGCGCTGGGCAGATAGACCCAGGACAGGACGCCAATCTATCGCTAGACACACACTCACTCAGACATACACACTCTATATGGGGCAATTTGGAGAATTCTATTGACCTTGCTCCATGTTTTTGGACTGTGGGAGGAAACCGGAGAACCCGGAGGAAACCCACAGGGACACGGGGAGAACATGGAAACTCCACCCAGATTGGCATTCGAACCGGGAATAGCTAGCTAGCTGTGTGTTTGTATATGGATTAATTAATCCCAGATAGATTGAACCTGTCTTAAACAGCTTGAGTGTGTACAGTGATCAGGTCTGATTCATGGGGCAGGTTTGTGTTGTAAGGAAAATCCTGTTGATGCTGAGGTTCTAAACGGAAGCTGAGCGGTGATTATACTTCCTTGCGGACGACGGAGGACGCCGTGGACGTGTGACCGTTTAAAAAATCCACCTCATTGTTTTCACGCGTACACTGTGAGCATGCAGCTGGATTACGGTACGGTTCTCTAATGATCAGACCCCCACAGAGCAGCTTTATTAACGTGGTGGAGTGGATCAGTGCTGCATTGACACTGACGGGGGTGTGGTGGTGGTGGTGGTTATAGTTGTCTCATCTCCATTCATTCATTATCTTCCACTTTATCCTCTACTAGGGTCATGGGGGGGTTCCCCATACTCATCCAGTCAAGAACGTTTTGGGCGCTGGGCAGATAGACCCAGGACAGGACGCCAATCTATCACTGGGCACACACTCACTCACACAGACACACTCTATATGGGGCAATTTGGAGAATTCAATTGCCCTTGATCCATGTTTTTGGACTGTAGGAGGAAACCGGAGAACCCGGAGGAAACCCACACGGACACGGGGAGACATGGTGTGCTCCTAACTTGGATCCCCAATACTTAGAGGCAGATGTGCTGACCACTACACCATCATATATATATATTAGGGCGGCACGTTGGCTTAGTGGTTTAGCATGTTCTCCTCTCAGCACTAGGAATTCCCGGTTCCAATCCCAATCTGGGTGGAGTTTCCATGTTCTCCCCGTGTCCGTGTGGGTTTCCTCTGGGTTCTCGGGTTTCCTCCCACAGTCCAAAAACATGGATCAAGGTCAATTAAATTCTCCAAATTGCCCCATATAGAGCGTGTCTGTGTGAGTGAGTGTGTGTGTCCAGTGATAGATTGGCGTCCTGTCCTGGGTGTATCTTGATGCCCAGCGCTCGAGACGTTCTCCCCTGGATGGGCAAGGGGAACCCCCCCCCCTCCCGCCACCCTAGTAGAGGACAAAGCAGAAGATAATGGATGGATGGAGTTCTGCTGCTGCTGAACCTTTGGTGGTGTAGGTTTTTAGGTTCCACACTGGAGCAAATGGGCCTAATGAGTTTTTTAATAACGATGCAAGATAAGCTATGCCAGGGGGACCAGCGGGTATGTCCATATGTCCATCCTGAGGAGAATGTTTCGGGCACTGGGCATATACACCAGGACAGGGCACACACACACTCTATAGGGGCAATTTAGAGCAGCCAATTCACCCTAAATCCCTGTTTTTGGACGGTGGGCGTGTAAAGCACAACCTCTCGTACCTTCTGGAGCTTGTTGTGACGTTCTCCGTCTTTTTGTTTTGACAGAATATGACCGACACTTAGCATACAGCAAAGGCATGGCGACGGCGTACCTGGAGTCCAGCCTGAGCCACGCAGTGGGCGGCAGCGTGAAGTCCCGGCTCAGCGGGGGCACAGAGCGCTCCACTCCCGCCCCTGACCGCGTCCTCAAGGTCTTCCACCACTTCGAGAACAACACGGAACACAGCACATGGAGCAGCAACATCCGGCACGGAGACGCGACCGACGTCCGGGTGAGTGACGGGACCGAGGAAGGATGCACTCAGAGTTAATACTGCAGTATTCATGATGAGGGGGGGTTCCAGGTGGAGACGTTCTAAAATAATTCATCCATCCTTTATCTTCCGCTTTATCCTCTATCAGGGTCGCGGGTGGGTTCCCCATGCCCATCCAGGGCAGAATGTTTCGGGCGCTGGGCAGATACACCCAGGACAGGACACCAATCTATTACTGGACACACACTCACTCACACACACTCTATATGGGGCAATTTGGAGAACTCAATTGACCTTGATCCATATTTTTGGACTGTGGGAGGAAACCGGAGAACCCGGAGGAAACCCATGCGGACACGGGGAGAACATGGAAAAGGGTTAATGTGACACAGTGATTTATTTTGCAGTGGGGTTGGCATGTTCTCCTCTCAGTGCTAGGGATTCCCGGTTCGAATCCCAATCTGGGTGGAGTTTCCATGTTCTCCCCGTGTCCACGTGGGTTTCCTCCGGGTTCTCCAGTTTCCTCCCACAGTCCAAAAACATGGATCAAGTCAATTGAATTCTCCAAATTGCCCCATATAGAGTGTGTCTGTGTGAGTGAGTGTGTGTCCAGTGATAAATTGGCACCCTGTCCTGGGTCTATCTGCCCAGCGCCCGAAATGTTCTCCCCTGGTGGGCATAGGGAACCCCCCCCACGACCCTAATAGAGGATAAAGCAGAAGAAAATGAATGGATGGTGCCAGTGATCTTCTGTGGAGTGAAGGTGTCTTTCAGAGGGTCGTTAGGGATGGTGGTTCGTTAGGGTTGCACTAATCATCTTTACAATGATTTTCTTTGGTTTCTAAAGCGTTGAAATTCTGTTTCCAGTCGAGAGACGGCCATTATGTTCCAACATGATTAATGGCAGAACCGTTTGGTGGTTCTGTAGCGCCGCGTCCTGTAGGTTCCACCGTCTCATCATCATATGCGTCGTCGCTCAGCCAGGTCATTCTCCGGTTCCGTAACGTTAAAGGAGCTCTGCTGCCGGGCGGCACGGTGGCTTAGTGGTTAGCACGTTCTCCTCTCAGCACTAGGGGTTCCAGGTTCAAATCCCAATCTGGATGGAGTTTCCATGTCCTTCCCATGTCCACTGTAGGCGTCCCAATACTTCCGCCCCACATGGTGTCCTCTGGGTTCTAGAGCCTCAGGGTTTCAGTCATCATCACGGCTTGATTCTTCCCTTTTTAAAGCACGACGTTATCGATTCCTACTAGTGTAGGATTAATTGAATTCTCCAAATTGCCCCATATAGAGTGTGTGTGTGTGTGTGTGAGTGAGTGTGTGTCCAGCGATAGATTGGCGTCCTTTCCTGGGTGTGTGCCCAGTGCCCGAAACGTTCTCCCCTGGATGGGCATGGGGAACCCCCCCCCGACCCTATTAGAGGATAAAGCAGAAGAAGATGATGATGGATGGATGGAGCCAGTGATCTTCTGTGGAGTGAAGGTGTCTTTCAGAGGGTCATTAGAGATGATGGTTCAGTCATCATCACAGATTGTTTCTTCCCTTTTTAAAGCACAACGTTATCGATTCCCGGTTCTAAGCTTGTGGTGAAGAGGATGTCGAGTCTGTAACAGGATGTGGAAGCGAGCCACTCGTAGGGCATGAATAATTCAGACGTGTCCGTCGTGCGTCTGCAGTTCTCTCGGTTCCGGGCGTCGGACGAGAACCGGTGCTGATGTGGAATTTTTCACGTGTGATTCCGACTTCGTTTCCTTCAGCAGCAGCGGAGATGCTTCACTTGAAAACCCTTAGTAAGCAGAACGTCTGAGTGAACCGGCAGAAATGAGAATGCCCCAGATGGAGTGTGCTTCAGGGGTGAAAGGGGTAAATGGAGGGTTGTGTCTCAGTGTCTTATATTACGCTCACAGGGAGGGACCCTCTCCCACACCCTGCGTAGGGCACATCACGATGCTCATGGCTGTCTTACACCCTGACACTGATAGGGGTTGTGGGTTCGAATCCCAGGTCCACTGAAGTTACCACTGGGGGTCCTTCAGTAAGACCCCTAACCCTCATTGCTCCAGGGGTGCTGTACCAACCTTGGGTTCTGACCCTAACTAAATTGGGATACTTGTATGTCGCTTCGAATAAAAATGTCTGCTGAATACATAATGTAATTTGTTTTAAAGCTTCGTTCTGCATCGTTTAAATAGCAACACTCCGTGTGAATATATCTACCAGATATCTGCATGGCTGTCTCGAAACACGGTGTGTTTTGGTACTTTTTTAGGTGTAGCTAACCCAGGTGCAGGCATAGACAGTTAGACGTCGGTGGCTATCTCGTTGGGCGGTGAATCTTCAACTCCCCGTGTCCATGTGGGTTTCCTCCGGGTTCTCCGGTTTCCTCCCACAGTCCAAAAACATGGATCAAGGTCAATTGAATTCTCCAAATTGCCCCATATAACGTGTGTTTGTTTGAGTATTTGCCCAGCGCTCAAAAAAGTATCTGCCCATTTCCTCTGGATGGACATTGGGAATACCCCCCCCAACCCTAATAGAGGATAAAGTGGAAGATAATGGATGGATGGAATGGATGAAGGCCGGCACGGTGTCTTAGTGGTTGGCATGTTCTTCTCTCAGCGCTAGGAATTCCCGGTTGGAATCCCAATCTGGGTGGAGTTTCCATGTTCTCCCCGTGTCCACGTGGGTTTCCTCAGGGTTCTCCGGTTTCCTCCCACAGTCCAAAAACATGGATCAAAGTCAATTGAGTTCTCCAAATTGCCCCATATATTGTGTGTCTGTGTGAATGAGTGTGTGTCCAGTGATAGATTGGAGCCCTGTCCTGGGTGTATCCGCCCCCCCCCGACCCTAATATAGGATAAAGCTGAAGATAATGGATGGATGTGGTTGTTGCTCCGTGTTGAAGCTCTTTTGAAGCTCCGTTCTCCCAGAAGGCCCTGTTTTCCTCACACATTGTGCTGAGAATGGAATTCATTAGCCACTGGGATCCTCTCATTTCCCCGCCGTCAGTGGGAGGCGTGGCGCCGTGTCTCCGAGCAGATGCTCCATTGATCGTCCGGCTCCACATCCGGCGGACGGATCAACATCTTGTTCCTCTTCCCGTCCCTGTGGAGTCCTCACGTTTATACATGCGCTAATCGCCGGCCGCGTTCTCATCCTCGGGAACCTCCGTCCCCGCCGCGCTGCATGCGACCCGCCGGTCATCAACGCGTAACCACTCAGAGCTGTGAACGTCTCCATGTGGCTGGTTTGCGTGGCGTCGGCGGCACGGGGGGAGCTGATGAGTTCAGCAGGAGAGGAATCCGACTCCTGCGGTCGTGACTGTCTGGAAGGTCCCCCCCCGTCCCCCCCCCCCGTCTGTTGATGGGTGTGGGATACAGTTTCATGTTGAGAACTGGCCGGCTTCCCGTGTGAACAGACCCACAGCGAAGTCGCCGCTCTGCAGTGACTCAGGCTGGAGTTTCTGACTCCTGTTCAGCTATCAGGGTTATTAAGGGTAATGACTTCAAAACGATGGTGGAGCAATTAGATCCCTCACCGTACCCGACCCCGAGCCTGACCCCGAGCCTGACCCCGAGCCGAGGGTCCCGTTATAAAGCTTTAGTTCCTCCTGGGTTAGACTCGGCTCCGCGACTTTTGAAGTTCAGCAGACACCGCAGTGCAGTCTGACTTCAACATGATTCAGCTGATTCAGAGGAGTTGAAGGTCAGAGCCTTAGTTATTGATGCTGAAAGTGTGTGTGTGTGGTATGTATGTATGTATATACATATATATATATATGTGTATATATATATATATATATATATATATATATATATATATATATATATATATATATATATATATATATATATATAGTACAGAATTAGGAAGATTATTTCAGCAGTTATGGGCTAGGTTATATTGGGTGGGTTAGTTTATGTTGGTTAGTTTATATTAAGTTAGTCTATATCGGTTAGTCTGTATTGGTTTAGTCTACATGAGTTTGTTTATACTGCGTGTGTATATATATATATATATATATATTAGTTTATAATCAGTATTGGGTTAGTCCAAATTGGTTAGTTTACATTTGGTTAGTAGTTGTGTTTATATTGGGTTAGTTTCTATTTAGTTAGTTTATATATATTAGTTTATTAATATAACTTACCAATTACTAATACCTAATTAGTTATATTAGTTTATATATATATATATATATATATATAGGCGGCACGGTGGCTTAGTGGTTAGCACATTTGCCTCCCAGCGCTAGGGATTCCCTGTTCGAATCCCCATCTGGGTGGAGTTTCCATGTTCTCCCCGTGTCCTCATGGGTTTCCTCCGGGGTCTCCGGTTTCCTCCCACAGTCCAAAAACATGGATCAAGGTCAATTGAATTCTCCAAATCGCCCCATATAGAGTGTGTGTGTGTGTGTGTGTGTGAGTGAGTGTGTGCTCAGTGATAGATTGGCGTCCTGGGTGTATCTGCCCAGCGCCCGAAACGTTCTCCCCTGGATGGGCATGGGGAACCCCCTCGCGACCCTAATAGAGGATAAAGCGGAAGATAATGAATGAATGGGTTTATATATATTAGTTAGTTTATATATATATATATATATATATATATATATATATATATATATATATATATATATATATTCATACATACACACACTGTGTTAGTCTGTATTGGGTAGGTTTATATGGGTTAGTTTACATAGGTTAGTTTATACTGTGTTAATATATATGGGTTACTCTATATTGCTTTAGTCTGTAGTTGTTAATCTACATTGGGTTAGTCTGTATTGGTTAGTTTGTACTGGGTTAGTTTACACTGGGTTCTCTATATGGATTAGTTACTGGGTTAGTTTCTTTGGGTTAGTTTATGTTTGGTTAGTCTATATGGATTCATTTATTCTGGATTAGTCTCTATTGGGTTGCTTTATAGTGCATTAGTCTGTATTGTTAGTCTACATTGGTTAGTTTGTACTGGGTAAGTTTATATGGGTTAATCTATTTGTTAATTAGCTTTGTACTGCCGATCTGACTCTCTGTCTGATTTAATGGATTGCAAAGCTGTATTCACAGTTAATTAATCAATAAATGCTGTCTCTTAATTCTACATCTACATGAGACATGGCCTGTTTTTAGAATCAGATGAACCCAATTGCGAAGATACTAGATTATTATTAATTAAGAGACAAACAGTTGGTTAAAGTGAGGACACGAGGTTTGAGCTACACAAAGAATGTCTCTCGTCCTTCGTCAGTCGGATGAAATGGCTTTTCATGTGAAGGTCAGATGCCCTTCTGCTCCTCGCCTGTGTAGATGCTGACTGAGCGACAGCGCGGTGCAAACGGAGTGCAGCGTGACCCTGCGGCTCTGTCACACTGGACTAATGTCAAAAGAACCAGCGCCCCTCACTGTCGGGGACGAGCCATCAGTCTGGACGGCGCTCAGAGCCGAGGAGAACCCACTGCACCTGAATAATGGCTTTTTAGCATCCCGTCATGGTTCCTCGGCGACACATGGAACCGAGTGACCGTCTGTAATGGTTCTCACAGTGGGACGTGCTAAAGCTGTCTGACGGCTGGACGTGGAAGTGGAACCTTCACACTTCCTGCGAGTCATGGTTCCGCCGTCGTCTGTCCGTTCCGCCGTCGCCCTGATGGTGCTGCCGGTGTTTCCTCATCCGTAAGCTCCTTCAAGACTAGATGTGGCGTATGGGGCAATTTGGAGAATTCGATTGGCCTTGTTCTATGTTTTTGGTCTGTGGGGGAACCCACGTGGACATGTGGAGAACATGTAAACTGTCGGTCTGGACGGCGCTCAGAGCCGAGGAGAACCCACTGCACCTGAATAATGGCTTTTTAGTATCCCGTCATGGTTCCTCGGCGACACATGGAACCGAGTGACACTCTTGTGGTTCTCACAGTGGGACGTGCTAAAGCTGTCTGACGGCTGGACGTGGAAGTGGAACCTTCAGTCCTTCATGGTTCCGCCGTCGTTCTGATGGTGCTGCCGGTGTTTCCTCATCTCTAAGCTTCTTCAGGATTAGATGGGGCAACTTGGAGAATTCAATTGACCTTGATCCATGTTTTTGAACTGTGGGAGGAACCCGGAGGAAACCCACGTGGACATGTGGAGAACATGGAAACTGTCAGTCTGGACGGCGCTCAGAGCCGAGGAGAGCCCACTGCACCTGAATAATGGCTTTTTAGCATCCCGTCATGGTTCCTCGGCGACACATGGAACCGAGTGACCGTCTGTAATGGTTCTCACAGTGGGACGTGCTAAAAGCTGTCTGACGGCTGGACGTGGAAGTGGAACCTTCACACTTCCTGTGAATCGGTTAATTCAGTCCCTTATGGTTCCACCACCGTTCCAATGGTGCTACCGGTGTTTCCTCAGCCATAAGCTCCTTCAGGATTAGATGGGGGGTGTATGGGGCAATTGGGACAATTCTGGATTGTGGGAGGGAACAGCAGAACCCGGAGGGAACCCACGTGGATGTGGGGAGAACATGGAAACTGTCAGTCTGGACGGCGCTCAGAGTCGTGGAAGTGGAACCTTTACACTTCGTGTGAGTCAGTTATTCAGTCCTTCATGGTTCCACCATCGTCTGTCCGTTCCGCCGCCGTTCTGAGGGTGCTGCCGGTGTTTCCTCAGCCGTGAGCTCCTTCAGGATTAACCCATGTCCTGACCCGCTGACTGGTGTGGCGTGTAATGCGGTCAGCGCTGGGGATCGATGATGAGGCGCTAGTTGTTGTAGTTATTGGAGCGGGGTTTAACAGCCGTGGGCTTCAGAATCAGAGCTGCTCAGGTCAGGAGGATCAGCTTAGAGTTCCTAATCCTCTCGGGTCACTCACTGAACTGGAACCAGTGTCACGGAGAACGATTTCCCTCTCAGCTAGACAAACTGTAATAAATTCTCTTACCACAATAGTCCATCCATTATCTTCTGCTTTATCCTCTACTGGGGGGGTGGGGTGGGGGGTTGCCCATGCCCATGCCCTCTACTGGGGGGGGGTTGCCCATGCCCATGCCCATCCAGGGGAGAACATTTCAGATACACCCAGGACAGGGCGCCAATCTATCACTGGGCACAAACTCACTCACACACACTCTATATGGGGCAATTTGAAGAATTTAATTGACCTTGATCCAAGTTTTTGGGCTGTGGGAGGAAACCGGAGAACCCGGAGGAAACCCACACGGACACGGGGAGAACATGGAGACTCCACCCAGATTGGGATTCGAACTCGGAATCCTCAGCCCTGAGAGGAGAACATGCTAACCACTTTTTTTTTTTTTTTTTCCACCAATCACCAATCCATCACTGGACACACTCACTCAGACATGCACACTACATACGGGCAAATTAGAGCAGCCAGTTCACCTTGAATCCATGTTGAGGAAACCCACGTTGACACGAGGAGAACATGGAACGTGCTAACACTAAGCCATCGTGCCGGCTGTTATTATAAATCATTAATGCTGATTAATATAAACAGCAAGCCGATTCCTGATAAGCGCTAAACCAGGAAATCCGTTACTCAGCGATCAATGCTCACTTTGAAAAAAACAAACTAGATCAAGTCTCCCAAGACCTATTTATTCATAATTTTGTTTTTAATCACGGTATTTATAAATCAAACCTTGTTTTTATTATAATAACAGCCGGCACGATGGCTTAGTGTTAGCACGTTCCATGTTCTCCTCGTGTCAATGTGGGTTTCCCCTACATGGATTCAAGGTGAACTGGCTGCTCTAATTTGCCCCTATGTAGTGTGCATGTCTGAGTGAGCGTGTCCAGTGATGGATTGGTGATTGGTGAAAAAAAAAAAGTGGTTAGCATGTTCTCCTCTCAGGGCTGAGGATTCCCAGTTCAAATCCCAATCTGGGTGGAGTCTCCATGTTCTCCCCGTGTCCGTGTGGGTTTCCTCCGGGTTCTCCGGTTTCCTCCCACAGCCCAAAAACTTGGATCAAGGTCAATTAAATTCTTCAAATTATACACATATAAAGTGTGTGTGGGTGTGTTTGTAACCGTTTTAAAAGGAAGGAATGAACTCAAGGTTGTGTTTTATTGTGAATAAATCACACTCCGCCACGGTCGGGTCTATCGACACTAACGACACCTCTTTCAGAATTAGATTACCTTATTAACTCTCAGAGTTGCAGTGATTTTTCTGTGATGTGTTCGCAGTGCACGCTTTCTGGGTTTTATTGCTTCTTGTTGTGAAAATCCTAAATGAATTTCAAGTTCTTCAGTCTTTTAAACGTTCTGTCGTTGAGGGTGAATGACACCGTTGTGTGTTGTTGTGTTTCAGGGCATCATACAGAAGATCGTGGACATTCACAAGGTGAAGTGTGTAGCGTGTTTCGGTCTGCGCCTCAGTCACGTCCAATCAGGAGAGGTCCACTGGCTCCACCCCGACATGGGCGTCTCCCACGTGAGGGAAAAATACGAACAGAACCGGCCGCAAGATGAGTGGAGGTAACAACACACACACACACACACACACACACACACACACACAAACACAAACGCCACAAACACTAACGCCACACAAACGCCACACAAACACCACACCCACGCACACACCAAACACACACCCCACACACAAACCGCACACGAACACAAACCACACACAAACGCCACACACACACCCCACACACAAACCACACACAAACGCCACACACACACCCCACACACAAACCACACACAAACGCCACACACACAAACCGCACACAAACACAAACCACACACAAACGCCACACAAACACCACACCTACACACACACCAAACACACACCCCACACACAAACGCCACACACACACCCCACACACAAACCGCACACAAACGCCACACAAACGCCACACACACTACACACAAACCACACACAAACACCACACCCACGCACACACCTAACACACCACACAAACCATACACACACACCCACACTCCTAACATTGTCTGTGTATGTGAAATATAAAATAATATTGTAAATAATATAAAGAATTGTTGGCAATTAGTGTAATACAATTTGAGCAAAGGTTC
This sequence comes from Corydoras maculifer, assembly GCA_019802435.1. Classification (NCBI taxonomy): domain Eukaryota; kingdom Metazoa; phylum Chordata; class Actinopteri; order Siluriformes; family Callichthyidae; genus Corydoras; species Corydoras maculifer. Next base: position 351,535 of record JAFMOD010000854.1, on the reverse strand, counting down.
AAAAAGGTTAAAAAAAGGAGCCAACGATGAACAATTATTTATTAGAGGTCATTATAAATAAGGGTGTGTGTGTGTGTGTGTGTGTGTGTGTGTGTGTGTGTGTGTGTGTGTCCTATACAAATCCACAACGTTGCTTCGATTACTGCAACATTGTAAGATTTACTCTTCAGGCTCCGCTGGAGGTTCACATACTCTATACAAACCACCAAGTAACGCCTCAAGATGTCGCTACATGGTTTGAGAAGTTAAACCCCCCCCCCCCCCACGTAATTTAATGTTAATACACCGTCTGTAGGAAACATCATCAAATCAAAAGGACAAGTTCTTAATAATCCAATAAACAATTACTGCATCTGAAATAGCCTACCACACTGTAGCTACTACTTCTGATGAAGATACTGTGTATACACAATAAGTAGTATACATGTAGTTATGTAGTATACATATAGGTATGTAGTATACATGTAGTTATGTAGTATACAT
>JAFMOD010000854.1:321102-333300 GCA_019802435.1 Corydoras maculifer | reverse complement strand
AAACCTGCACCTCGTCATCCCATACTTTTAATTAACGTCCATCGCTGTTGTCTCCGTCTTAACCCCTCAGCCCCCCAAACATGTCACCAGATCACTTCTGCCTCAAATACATTTACCTTCTATTAATATTTGAATATAATTAGTAAATGAAACCTGGTGTTCTCGAGTCGTGAGCGTTTGCGGACCTCGCGGTGTGTAGGCATCCTTTGTGTCCGTCCTCTGCGTATGGTTTTAACATGAGCTCCCGATGACGAATGCTCTCTTTAAAACCCACCAACAGATTTATGCAGATCACTTTTCAGCGGTTTGAGGAACTGTTGTAGCGTTTGTCCTGCGTCCAGCGGTAATCGCTCACTCTCGCCGTGCTCCCTATACGAGCGTGACGGCAGTCGTTCATCACGTCCTACACCCCGGCTTAAATCGGAGAACCAGAGCTGAAAGAAGTGTGGAGCGGCCGGCTGGGGACGGATTGGCAAGCAACTCGAGAGGGATCAGTGAAGTGCACTTATCACTGAGACTCCTGCCAAAGAGGGATCAGTTCTAATAAATGAGTCTACCACAGAGGAGACACGAACCCTCAGCAGCCGCATGCGTGCCACACACAGGCTTCTATTACAGCCTCACGTTTATCCATCCATCCATTATCTTATGCTTCATCCTATATTCGGGTCGCGGGGGGGGTTCCCCATGCCCATCCAGGAGAGAACGTTTTGGGTGCTGGGCAGATACACCCAAGACAGGACGCCAATCCATCGCTGGGCACACACTCACTCACACAGACACACTCTATATGGGGCAATTTGGAGAACTCAATTGACCTTAATCCATGTTTTTGGACTGTGGGAGGAAACCGGAGAACCCGGAGGAAACCCATGCGGACACGGAAAGAACATGGAAACTCCACCCAGATGGGGATTTGAACCGAGAATCCCCAGCGCTGAGAGGAGAACATGCCAACCACTAAGCCACCGTGCCGCCCCCTCACGTTTATACCGTTATAAAATGTTATGCTAAAATAGGACTCTAGGGGGTCGTTGCCACAGGGGTCAAATATCAAGCACCTTGCCATGCGTTTAGGACGAACGTATGGTTTCAGTGTTGGAAAGCAGTTTGGGGAAGGTCCTGTTCGGTTCCAGCATGACTGATTTGCCCCAGTGTTTAAAGCAAAACCCATAAAGACAAGAGTAGGGATGAGACCATTAGAGATTTTGATTGTATGGTGGGGCGGCACGGTGGCTTAGTGGTTTAGCATGTTCTCCTCTCAGCACTAGGGATTCCCGGTTACAATCCCAATCTGGGTGGAGTTTCCATGTTCTCTCCGTGTCCACGTGGTTTTCCTCCGGGTTCTCCGGTTTCCTNCAGCAGGTGGGGCAAAAGTTTGTATATTAGCTCATTTCATTATTCTCATTCTCTTATAGGTGTGTGTGTGTGTGTGTGTGTGTGTGGGTGGTGGTGATGGCGGTGGTGGTGGTTGGGGGGGGGGGGGGTCCTATTGCCCATCCAAAGGAGAACGCTTCGGGTGCTGGGCAGATAGACCCAGGACAGGACGCCATACAGAAAAGAGACCATGAAAATCATGTTTTTATCATATACAGTATTAGTTAAAGGTTAGGACACGCCCCATTTTAGCTCCACCTATTGTCCATGTTCTCAGTTCCACTTCCTGTAAAGATGGACTTTGTAGTTCTCCAATTCCAGACTGTAGTCCATCTGTTTGTGTTCTACAGTACATACTGTGTACTCTGTTCTAATGGTCAGAACCTCAATAGTACCACCACAGAGCAGGGGTTATTGGGTGGGGGCATTATTCCTATCCCAGCAGTGTGACTGAGGTGGAGAAATGAAACTCCAGCAGCACTGCTGCACTAAAACCCCCTCACCACATCAGTGTCACTGCAGAACTGACAAGAAACAATCCACCACCCTAATGATACCTGTTCTGTGATGCTCCTGACCAACAGAGAACCAACAACAAGAACACAGATGGACTACAGTCTGGAATTTTAGAACTACAAAGTCCATCTATATGATAAGTGGAGGCGGCACGGTGGCTTAGTGGTGACTTACTATTGGTGTATGTTCACCTCTCAGCACTAGGGATTCCCGGTTCGAATCCCCATCTGGGTGGAGTTTCCATGTTCTCCCCGTGTCCGTGTGGGTTTCCTCCGGGTTCTCCAGTTTCCTCCCACAGTTCAAAAAACATAGATCAAGGTCAATTAAGTTCTCCAAATTGCCCCATATAGAGTGTGTCTACAATGATATAGGATAAAGCGGAAGATAATGGATGGATGGATGATAAGTGGAGGAAATGGAGAATGGTGCATGAAGGGGGCGTGTCCAAACTTCAGACTGGTTCTGTACATGTGCAGCAGTGTGTGCCTCACATTCATCAGCTATTCAGAGCGTTCTGCTGACATGATGAACAGCAGGTGCACATGGTCACACAGAACAAAGCCTTTGATGCCGTGATGGTGGACTGAGGTCATTTCTATACATCGTGCTTTACGGCCTCATTTTAAAGGCGGCCGTGAGTCCATCGTCTGGTCCTTTGTCACCGTTGTAAACATCTGCTCCCTTCAGAGAGCCTCCTTTCACCGGGTCATGATTTGCATCTCCAGCTCCAGGGCTTGGAGAGTCCATTACGTCGTCGTCCATCTGCGCGTTTCACGCGTTTACTCTGTAATCCACACTTTAACGACACAGTCATCTATATTTAAGAGCTACGTCTGCGATCAGACTCCTATAGCGCCGTCAGAGTGGAGATTTATATACATGGGCTGCATCCGAAATGACCCTGCTAAAAGCTGTAGGTACTCATTTAAATCGAGTATGTACTAAATAATCAGTAAAGTATTATGCTTTAGGAGTATGAGAGTATGTAGTGACCATGTGACCTTGGACATCATTTTTCCACTATGCCATAAACGTCTTTTGAGGGACGAGGCGACCTCCCCCCACATCCCAGCAGACAAACCAACAACACTCAGCTTGACTTTAGTAAAATACAAAAATGATTACGCATATATATATATATATGAGTACAGTTATATATAATAACAATGGAAACCACCATAATATTGATAATAATGTTCATTTAGCGTCCTTACGTCATGTAAACTCTAATTTTGTCCAAATATTAATCCAAACATTCTGTTTTTTAAAAACTTGACCTGACGAGGAAAACTTTTGTAGTTAGGCTTTTAAAAATAATTAATTAATATTTTATTATTAAAGCTGCCCCGCCCTCACTGAGCCTCGGTCATCGCAAAAATAAAACATGTTATTCAATTATATACAATAATAATGACTATCAGTCATTATAAAACATATATTAAAGATCAAAATAATAATATTCAGAACAATACTACTACTTCTAATAATAATAATTTAGCATCCTTATGTCATGTAAACACTAAATTTGTCCATTTAGAAATTGAACTCTATAGTTAGACTTTAATACCACTGCCCCGCCCCCACCAAGCCTCGGTCCTCACAAAGTTCTTGCTTTTAAAAACAGAACAAATATCTTCGAGACTTAGAACACTGTGAATCTGCTTACAACGATGTGACAGTATGAAAACTGGAACCTGATTTTTTTTTTTTTTTTTTTTTTTTTCTCTCTTTAGGTGAAGAATGACTACATGTTGGAAATAGCCGATCAGGTCGACCAGGAGATTGCACTGAAACTGGGATGTCTTGAAATCAGGTTAGTTTTTATATTTATATTTATATATATATATATATATATATATATATACACACACACACACACACACACACACACATTTTCTTAAAGTATTCTTATTTGTCTCTTTTATAATTGTAGGAGGTTTTTCCGAGAGATGAGAGGAAACGCTTTGGACAAAAAATCCAACTACGAGCTGTTAGAGTGAGTGATTTCATCTTATTAATATTATAATAATATTTATAATAATAATAATAATAACAAACAGATGGAGTTAATATAGGGATTTGGTAAAACTATGTTAAATAAGCTGCCCTGTTGTGGTTCGATGTGAGCTGAGCGTTTCAGCACGTTGGGGTGCTGCTGTCTCACATTCCGCGCTGTTACTTCCAGGTCACTTGGTCCTGTTGCCTCCGGGACGGCTTTAGTCTCACCAGTCCGGTTGGTGGTGACACTGAGACTCAGCCAATCCCAAACCCAGTGCAATCTAAACGACAGCTACTGCTGTGCACGACTGCTGATGTGATCGTACACTCAGTGAACTGGTGGAGGTTCAAATATTAAAATAGAGATTCATTTCATTTTGGGATAGGAATAATGCCCCCACCCAATAACCCCTGCTCTGTGGTGGTACTATTAGGGTTCTGACCATTAGAACAGAGTACACAGTATGTACTGTAGAACACAAACAGATGGACTACAGTCTGGAATTGGAGAACTACAAAGTCCATCTTTACCGAAAGAACATGCAGAATAGGTGGAGTGAAAAGGGGGCGTGGCCAAACCATTAGCTGGGACTGTATTTCTTTTGGGTTCTAGTTGCTGTGTTAACAGAACTGTGTGTGTTGGGTCTGTTCCGTCGCTGTAGTGAGAGTGGAGCTTTCAATAAGTCCTGTTCTAGTGAATATGAGAAGACATTCACAGGGTTTCATACTGAGACTAAAAGCCTTTTACTTATTAAATGATTTATTGAGTTGTAAATGTGTATCTCAACGCTCCGCCATGTTTTATGGATGTGACCACCTGACCAGGGCGGCACGGTGGTTTAGTGCTTTAGCATGTTCTCCTCTCAGCACTAGGGATTCCCGGTTCGAATCCCCATCTGGGTGGAGTTTCCATGTTCTCCCCGTGCCCGCGTGGGACTTTCTCCGGGTTCTCCAGTTTCCTCCCACAGTCCAAAAACATGGCTCAAGGTCAATTGAATTCTCCAAATTGCCCCATATAGAGTGTGTGAGTGTGTGCCCAGTGATAGATTGGTGCCCTGTCCTGGGTGTATCTGCCCAGCGCTCGAAACATTCTTCCCTGTATGGGCATGGGGAATCCACGGTTCAGAGTTCCAGTTCGATGCTGTCTGAACCATCACTGTTAGGACAGTGCTAGGCTTGTGGTTAAGGTACCAGCTTTGTGACCTGAAGGTCCCCGGGTTTGATTCCCGGTCCCACCAAATACTATTGCTGAAGTGCCTCTGGGCAAGGCACCTAACCCCAATTGCCCCCGGACGCCGTGTACAGATAAGATAAGGTAGATCTTTATTTGTCCCACAATGGGGAAATTCACAGCGCTGCCCCCCGCTCCGGGCTCGTGTGCTCACTCCACTCAGTGTGTGTATTTGTGTGTTTCGCTGCAACTCCGGGGTAGTTTTTCCGTGTTAGGGAAGAGGGGGGTATCATTTTCTACCCCTAGTTTCTTTGACTCTTATCATGTTCTGCTTGATTTTATTTCAGGAAGGATGTTGGATTGAGGCGGTTCTTTCCCAAAACTCTGCTGGATTCAGTCAAGGTACGTTTGTCTGAATTGGTCGCACTGCGGGGGTGGGGCCCAGTGACGTAGTGGTTAGAGCCTCCCCCTGTCAGTGCTTCGGATCCAGGTTGATCCTGACCCACATCCTGATCTATCTGGGGGGAGTTTCCATGTTGTCCCCGTGTCCGCATGGGTTTCCTCCGGGTTCTCCAGGTTTCCTCCCACAGTCCAAAAAACATGGATCAAGTCAATTGAGTTCTCCAAATTGCCCCATATAGAGTGTGTCTGTGTGAGTGAGTGAGTGTGTTTCCAGCGATGGATTGGCTTTCTGTCCTGGGTCTATCTGCCCAGCGCCCGAAACGTTCCCCCCTGGATGGGCATGGGGAACCCCACCGCGACCCTAATAGAGGATTAAGCGGAAGATAATGAATGAATGAATGAATGAGTCCAAAAACATGGATTCAAGATGAATTGGCTACTCTAAATTGCCCCTATATAGTGTGTATGTATGCATGTATGTATGTATGTAATGTATGTGTTCCCACCCAGTAATATTAATATGTAATTTGTTTCTATGTATATATATGTGTGTGAATATATATGTATTTGTATATATACATGTATGTGTGTGTGTGTGTGTATATGTATAGTATGTATTTATACACGCCATGTATTTATACACACACACACACATACATATTGCACTTATATAATATCTTTTTCCACTTATTTCCATTTCACATATTTATTCATCCATCTTCCGCTTTGTCCTCTACTAGGGTTGCGGGTATATAGTATATAATATAATATTATATATATATTATAATTATAAAAGCATTTTGAGACTACGACATGTAAGATGTTAAGATGTCCAAATCTGATGATGTCATCGACGGCACGTGCGGCTGTCAGCCCGATAAGCCGGGGCAGATGAACATGTGACACACGTCGAGTCGGTTGTTGTGTGGCGCATCAGGATTCCTCTCCAAACCTCAAAATACACAAGGACAGATGCTTAGTCTGGAGATGGGGGGGTGTCTCCCGACCCCTAGGGTTAAGCCTGGTGTTTGTGTCTTTGTGGTTTCGGCAAACAGTCTGCTGTAGCGCACCATCCCCCAAATTCAGCTCTCATGAAGTTTGTGTTTGTGTGGAATTGTGCGTTTCATCACACTGCGCTGCGTCACATCCGCAGCCATCTGTTACGGAGTCGGGTCCGGAACGATCGCGTCCAGCTCTAAAGAAAGACCCGAGGTCTCCGATGGGAGCATATGGAGTCGTCTCGTTCTGCATAATGGAGAGGCCCTCGGCCGGCGGGTCGCGCGAGGGCGGAGACGATCGCCGCGTGATTCCCGCGCGATTCGGAAAGAGCGCGCGGTTAGAACCTCGGCTGACGGGGGGAAATCCATCAGCTGCATTTTTCTGCCCGACGCTTTTAACTAAGACCTTCCCATAATGCCTCAGTACATACTTGAGTACATGCGCAATTCCTTCAGCGCTTCCTGTCAGGATGGGCGGGCTGCAGTCTAAAGGGACCCTTTGCGTGTTCCAGCCTGTCTGTGCGTTTGATGGGATCTGTGTGGACGCCTGTCCGTTTCTAAATGTCCCCTTACAAGGACATGTTCAAAAACATTTTGCCCTGCCAGTGTAAATACAGCCCCGGGATATTACCCCCTGTTTAGAGAACATATACCATACAACATATATATATATATATATATATATATATATATATATATATATATATATATATATATATATATATATGGTGGCACGATGGCTTAGTGGTTTAGCATGTTCTCCTCTCAGCGCTAGGGATTCCCGGTTCGAATCCCCATCTGGGTGGAGTTTCCATGTTCTCCCCGTGTCTGCGTGGGTTTCCTCCGGGTTCTCCGGTTTCCTCCCACAGTCCAAAAACATGGAACAAGTTAATTGAATTCTCAAAATTGCCCCCTATAGAGTGTGTGTATGTGTGAGTGAGTGTGTGCCCAGCGATGAATTGGCGCCCTGTCCTGGGTCTATCTGCCCAGCGCCTGAGACGTTCTCCCCTGGATGGGCATGGGGAACCGCACCGCGACCCTAATAGAGGATGAAGCGGGAGATAATGAATGAATGAATGATATATATAAATATATAAATATATAATTGAAACCCTGATGTGTTTGTATTAATTATTAATTAATTATTATATATATATATATATATATATATATATATATATATATAAATATATGGTGGCACGGTGGCTTAGTGGTTTAGCATGTTCTCCTCTCAGCACTAGGGATTTCCGGTTTGAATGCCCATCTGGGTGGAGTTTCCATGTTCTCCCCGTGTCTGTGTGGGTTTCCTCCGGGTTCTCCGGTTTCCTCCTACAGTCCAAAAACATGGATCAAGTCAATTGAGTTCTCCAAATTGAGTGTGTGTGAGTGTGAGTGTGTGTGTGTGTGTGTGTGTGTGAGTGTGTGCCCAGCGATGGATTGGCGCCCTGTCCTGGGTGTAACTGCCCAGCGCCCGAACCGTTCTCCCCTGGATGAGCATAGGGAACCCCACCGCGACCCTAGTAGAGGATAAAGCGGGAGATAATGAATGAATGAATGATATATATATATATACATTCATGTGGGTTTCTAGTATGATTAGTATCTATGGTTTTAAAGATTGATGCAGGGCACTTAGGTTGGGGTAGTTCAGGGCTGTCCATCTGACTCTGGGGGGGGGGGGTTATTTATAAATCCCATATCCACTCAATGGAGCATCCAAATTACCACTTTGGGCTCTTAAGGCCATTAAACCCCTATTGCTCCAGGAGGGCTGTGTTATGGCTGAGCCTATACTTTGACCCCAGCCATCAGGTTGTGATGAGTGTTAGTAAGGATGAGACAATTAATCATATTTGCAATTAATCGCGATGTCGCAATGTTACAGTTAATAAATCGTGAGACAATCATTTAATATGTATTATGCCGTTAACTGAGGTAGTTTAGTGGTTTAGCAGGTTCTCCTCTCCCCCCACCCGCAACCCTAATATAGGATAAAGCAGAAGATAATGGATGGATGGATTCAAAATCGCTGCGGCAGGGTGGCTTATGTGGTTGGCATGTTCTCCTCTCAGCACTCGGAATTCCCGGTTCCAATCCCCATCTGGGTGGAGGTTCCATGTTCTCCCCGTGTCCACGTGGGTTTCCTCCGGGTTCTCTGGTTTCCTCCCACAGTCCAAAAACATGGATCAAGGTCAATTGAGTTCTCCAAATTGCCCCATATAGAGTGTGTCTGTGTGAGTGAGTGTGTGCCCAGTGACAGATTGGTGTCCTGTCCTGGGTGTATCTGCCCAGCGCCAGAAACATTCTCCCCTGGAAAGGCATGGGGAACCCCCCCGCAACTCTAATAGAGAGTTAATCAGAAGATAGATGGATGCCGATAACTGGAACTTTCGACCAAGTGGCGCCACGTCTTGCAGAACACAGTCTGTTTACTTTGTCCGTCCAGGAGAACCCTAGTGTTGTTTTAAATGGATCTGAACATGTTCTTTAAGGGTCCTTGAAGGGTTCTTTTTGTTCTTCTCAGGCTAAAACCTTGCGGAAGCAGATCCAGCAGACCTTTAAGCAGTTTGCGAGCATGAACGACGAGCAGAGCATCCTCAAGTTCTTCGAGATCCTCGCACCGGTGTACAGATTCGACAAAGAGTGTTTTAAGTGTGCTCTGGGGGTGAGTCCACTTCTGTTCTGTGGTTTATGAATGAGCCAATTCTATTGTGCAAAGTAATGTTTTAGTGCCCCCTGTTGGCTAATATAGATTCATCCTTTGTGATAAAAAGTGAAAATTCGTTATAAAGAAACTTTATTTAATAGATTTATACAGATTAATAACATCAGCTTTAATTTATTCATCTAAATAGAATTACTTAATTAAAATATTAATATAATGCATTATGTGTGAAGCACTCTAAAGCTCTGATCCCCCGTTTCTCTCAAATTCTCTCTCCTCTCATTCTCTCATACTCTCTCTCTGCTTATTCTCTCATACTCTCTCTCTCTCTCTCTCTCTCTCTCTTTCTCTTCCCTCTCATTCTTATACTCTCTCTCCCTGCTTATTCTCTCATATAATCTCTCTTTCTCTCTTTTTATTCTCTCATACACACTCTCTCCTCTCATTGTCTTATACACACTCACTCTCTCTTTCTATTTTCTCATATACTCTCTCTCTCTCTTTCACTCTCTCCTCTTATTGTCTTATACTCTCTCTCTCTTTCGATTCTCTCATATACTCTCTCTCTCTTTCGCTCTCTCCTCTCATTGTCTTATACTCTTTCTCTTCCTGCTTATTCTCTCATATACTCTCTCCTCTCTTTCTCATATACTCTCTCTCTCCCTGTTTATTCTCTTATATACTCTCTCTCTCTCTTTCTCTCCCCTCTCACTGTCGTATACTCTCTCTGTCTATTCTCTCATATACTCTCTCTCTCCCTGTTTATTCTCTCATATACTCTCTCTCTCTTTCTCCCCCCTCTCATTGTCTTATACTCTCTCTCTCCCTGCTTATTCTCTCATATACTCTCTCTCTCTTTCTCTCCCCTCTCATTGTCTTATACTCTCTCTCTCCCTGCTTATTCTCTCATATACTCTCTCTCTCTCTTTCTCTCCCCTCTCATTGTCTTATACTCTCTCTCTCCCTGCTTATTCTCATATACTCTCTCTCTCCTCTCATTCTCTTATACTCTCTTTCTCCTATAATTTGCTCATACTGTATTTTGTTTGCTCGGTTTCTATTTTCAATGTCTGCTTATTATTTCTTCTTTCTCTTCTCTCTCTCACTCTCTCTCTTTCTCTCTCTCTCAGTCGAGTTGGGTTATCTCCGTCGAGCTGGCTATTGGTCCTGAGGAGGGCATCAGTTACCTCACAGATAAAGGATCATCGGTGAGTCTAAGCTGCGGAACATAAACACAACAAACCGATAAAAAACCAAAACTGAATTTCATTTACAGTCACAGTTTTTATCTCGTAGCTTTTCTAACTTGAAAGTTGCTTTTCGTTTGCTTAAAATATAGAATGTACATCCTGTACAGATAAGAACCATGGACTTAATCATGGAATCACGTGACCTCAGATTCAGGGGCTAATATCTATATATTATTCATTCATTCATTATCTCCCGCTTATCCTCTATTAGGGTCGCGGTGGGGTTCCTCATGCCCATCCAGGGGAGAACGTCTCGGGCGCTGGGCAGATACACTCAGGACAGGGCTCCAATCCATCGCTGGGCACACACTCACTCACACAGACACACTCTATATGGGGCAATTTTGAGAATTCAATTAACTTGATCCATGTTTTTGGACTGTGGGAGGAAACCGGAGAACCCAGAGGAAACCCACGCAGACACGGGGAGAACATGGAAACTCCACCCAGATTGGGATTCGAACCGGGAACCCCTAGCGCTGAGAGGAGAACGTGCTAACCACTAAGCCACCGTGCCGCCCTCTATATATTATATTTATGTAAAATAATAAAACATTTTACTTATAACACCATCATCTAAAAAAATGCATTACATCATGAATATTTCGTATAATACACACCGCACTCCACATCACACTTACAGGAGCTTTAATGACCTCTTGTGTTTTTAATCTGATCTCCACACTTTGGAGTAATTAAAGCTTCCACTCTTCCCGGAAAGTTGGTTTACAAGATTCCCAGAAGCCTATTCATCCAGAAGAGTGTTTGTGATGTCAGACCCGGATGCTGGCCATATTGGGCCGGGCCTCACAATCGACATTCTAGTTCATTTCAGAAGTTTAGGGTCAAAACCATGATTTTACAGACCATGCTTAGTGCACTGGGGTCCAGAGGCCTTCCCTAATTATGTTTACCACAGTCCCAAATGCATGATGTTATACAGGGGGACTGAACGAAAGCCCCGAACCCAGTGGAAACGGAGGTGTGGGGGGGTCACACATGCTTTAATCCCTATAGTGTAGCTGCTCACAGGCTTGTACGGCACTTTTGGTTGACCTCATATGCATTTACTGTCCCTCCATCCATTATCTTTCACTTTATCCTATATTAAGATCGCGGGGGGGGGGGTTCCCCATGCCCATCCAGGGGAGAACGTCTCGGGCGCTGGGCAGATACACCCAGGACAGGACGCCAATCTATCACTGAGCACACACTCACTCACACAAACACACTCTATATGGGGCAATTTGGAGAATTCAATTGACCTTGGTTCATGTTTTTGGACTGTGGGAGGAAACCCACGCAGACATGGGGAGAACATGGAAACTCCACCCAGATTGGGATTCGAACCGGGAATCCCTAGCGCTGAGAGGAGAACATGCTAAACACTAAGCCACCGTGCCGCCCTGCATTTACAGTAAATAAATGTATAAAATGTATGTTCAGCTGATGGAAAGCTGAATGTTGGTCTCTTTGTCTTTTATCTGTATGCTGTCTCTGTCCTGCAGCCGACACACCTGGCTAACTTCACGCAGGTGCAAAGCATCCAGTACTCCATCATGGAGGAGCGCGACCGGAAGGGAATGCTGCAGCTGGACGTCGCCGGGGCGGCCGAGGTACTGCACATTGAGCACAACAGGTCAAACCCGAGTCTCTTTTTATATCATACAGCTATACAGTACCAGACAAAGGTTAGGACACGCCCCCTTTGTGCTCCACTTATTGTCCATGTTCTCAGTTCCACGTCCTGTACAGATGGACCTGTACAGTCCATCTGTTTGTGTTCTACAGTACATACTGTGTACTCTGTTCTAATGGTCA
>JAFMOD010000854.1:305991-308431 GCA_019802435.1 Corydoras maculifer | reverse complement strand
GGAGGGGGGTGGACTAACATGGAGGAAGATGGAGGATGGAGAGGGTGGACAGATATAGAGGGGGGGGCGCGAGAGGGATTATGGGATGTGGAGGGGGATGGCCGGTGTGGAATGGAGGGGGGTAAAGAGGGATGGATGAAGAGGATGAAGAGAGGTGGAGGAGACGCAGTGTCGCACCGTTGCGTTGTCTCTAATAGAAAAGCCGTGAGCCGCGTCCTCCTGCTGCTCGTTTGTGGTCCTGCAGTCGAGCTGAGGTCTGGCTGATGTGCAGAAATTAAGCTCGATGCATCCCAGAATAGTCTGGCGTGCCGATGGCAGCCGCGCCGCTGCCAGAAATCTGAGGCTTTAATCAGGAGCTTTCTGGGGTCGGACTCAGAGCCAGAAAAGCGAAGGCCACGTCAACACTACAACATGCGACCCGAACGTGAGCAAGTTAGAGCCTTCCATTTTGTGCAAACAGTTTGGGGAAGGCCCTTCATTGTTTCGAAGTCCATAGAGACAAGGCAAGGTGGAACCTGTTGACCGGTGGTTAACCGCTTGATCCCCGCTTGGGACGAACAAAAGTACCATCTGAGGGGCTTCTGCATGTCCTTCCTGTGCCTGCCTGGGTTTTCTGCAGATACTCCAGCTTTGCTCCAGACATCCCAAAATTCCCAGTTCGAATCCCAATCTGGGTGGAGTTTCCATGTTCTCCCCGTGTCCACGTGGGTTTCCTCAGGGTTCTCTGGTTTCCTCCCACAGTCCAAAAACATAAATTAAGGTCAATTGAATTCTCCAAATTGCCCCATATAGAGTGTGTCTTTGTGTGTGAGTGTGTGCCCAGTGATAGATCGGTGTCCTGTCCTGGGTGTATCTGCCCAGCGCACGAAATGTACAGGATAAAGTGGAAGATAATGGATGGATGGATGTACCAACTAGATCTCTAAAGTCTAATGATATGAGGATAAATGGGCAGGAAACTTTTTCATCCTATAAATGATGGGATAGTCGGCAGCATCAGCACCAAACGCCCGTAGACATGGTTGTTTAGAAATGTTGCAGTACCAGATACACAGATAAACGTGTAGGTCTGTGGATTTATGTAAGATCTTACCTTTAATGAATAACATTGTGTTTTATTATTCTTTATTATGGGGTAATTCCATCCAAGTTCTATTGAATCCAGGTTTCTGTTGTGTTGGCAGGTTATTTAATGTTTATATGTTGTGTGATTGCTCTGTCCATCTGGACCTCCTGGCATTCCGTACAGTGATGCGCAGGCCAATAAGCCCGTAATAGAGTCTCATTAAAGAATCATAAGCGGTGTAAGGTTTCCTCTAAATGGACTTTAAACACCCACATGTCCTCCGCTGCCAGGCTTTTAAACCAGAACACTGCGCTCCTGCTTGCATTCATTTCACTTTGGATGTTCGAGCCTGATAGCCTGAGAACAGAACATTTTAATTTATTTATATAGAACTTTTTATAATGGTACATTTTATAAAAGCAGCTTTACAGCTTTCTAAAATTCCAACGAACAAGATAAAGCAACAGTGGCAAGAAAAACTCCCTGGTGCTGTTGGTTTTTAAGGAAGAAACCTTGTGAGGACCGAGGCTCAGTGAGAGACATATCGTCCTTGAGGGGGGCGGGCAGCATCTACAGTGCAGGACAGCCATGTACAGATTGTGTGATAATCAGGTGACTATTTTACAAAATTAGAAAAACTAATCTAAAATAGGGCGGCATGGTGGTTTAACATGTTCTCCTCTCAGCTCTAGGGATTCCCGGTTCGAATCCCAATCTGGGTGGAGTGTCCATGTTCTCCCCGTGTCCGCGTGGGTTTCCTCCGAGTTCTCCGGTTTCCTTCCACAGTCCAAAAACATGGATCAAGGTCAATTGAGTTCTCCAAATTGCCCCCCCCCCCAATTGGAGTTAGGCAAGACGCCTAACTCCAATTGCTCTCAGGGTGTTGTATGCAGGGCTGCCCTCTGCTCCGGGTACGTGTGCTCACTCGCTATTTTATCAGAAATCCAGGTTTTGTCCTGTAACCGTCGTCACCACGGTGTGCTGGCTGTGTTATGGATGAGCTGCTGGTGACGCCTCCAAGAGAAACAGATAAAAAAAAAGCCATCACAGCCAATAAAGCTCAGTAATTAAATAGTAGACCGGGTTTGATTTCCTGAATAACATCTCCAGACATGCAGTTGGAACTTCAGTATTTGTCTCTTATAACAGCGGGCATGTTGGAGATCTAACCCCAGTCACAGATGAATTGCCCTTCGTGATGTATTGTGTGTTTATATTATGATGCAGTAACCTTTCCTCTGTTCTCCTCTCTGTTTCTGTGTGCATGCCTTCTTCGGACCTACAGAAGATATTAGTGGGGACGGTAAAGTGTTCCACTCTTAATCACACTCACACTTTCCTCACTTTCTGTCACCTGCCACTAACACACTGAGC
>JAFMOD010000854.1:265991-303491 GCA_019802435.1 Corydoras maculifer | reverse complement strand
GACATGGTTCCATGGGGGTTCATAACCATAAAGTTGCCAATGGGGGGTTCCCCATGCCTGTCCAGAGGAGAACGTTTTGGGGCGCTAAAGACATAATGTGGACATGGTTCCATGGTTCCATGGTCAGGATATTGGGTGATCAGTCTGAAGGTTGGGGGATCAAACCACGAGTCTACCTAAAATCACCGATGGTGGGATTTCCTATGCCTGTCCAGAGGAGACCATTTCAGAGCGCTAAAGACATAATGTGGACATGGTTCCATGGTCGGGATATTTGGTGATCAATCTGAAGGTTGGGGGTTCAAACCACAAGTCTACCTAAAGTCGCCAATGTGGGGGTTCCCCATGCCTGTCCAGAGGAAAACGTTTCAAGGCATTAAAACATTGCTGGTCACACACTCACTCACTCACACAGACATGCAGACCTTATATAGAGGCATTTTAGAGCAGCCAATTCACCTTGAATCCATGTTTTTGGACAGTGAAAGGAAACCAGAGAACCTCAGGAAAGAAGAAGATGGATATTCCATCCAGATCGGGATTCAAATCAATAACCCACCCACTTTAATATAAGAATAATAAAGAGTTAAAGACCTGGTTCTATGTTCTGGCCTGTAGGTCTTTGTTCTGTCTGCAGCTCTGCAGAGGGCAGATACACAGCGCACTTTTTAATGCTCAGTGTGAAGCTCATTAATGAACTGTTGGATGTATAATCACAGTTATAGAAGAATCACACAGTCAGCGGGTTTTCCGAGGATGAGAACTCATATTGAGAACGATGCACATAGACCCTGTACTGAAAACAGAGCAGCCGGCCCATCCCCAAATCCATAACACACCCAAGATAACAGCTGAGGACTGAAGAACTTCAAATACTTCTGAATGTATTAATCTACCACTGAGATTATTAATCACTCACAGATCTTTTATGTAGGGACGGCACGGTGGCTTAGTGGTTTCGCATGTTCTCCTCTTAGTGTTAGGGATTCTCGGTTCGAAGCCCTATCTGGGTGGAGTTTCCATGTTCTCCCTGTATCCGCGTGGGTTTCCTCCGGGTTCTCCGGTTTCCTCCCACAGTCCAAAAACATGGACCAAGGCCAACTGAATTCACCAAATATTCCCATATAGAGTGTGTCTGTGTGAGTGAGTTTGTGCCCAGTGATAGATTGGCGTCCTGTCCTGGGTGTGTCTGCCCAGCGCCCGAAACGTTCTCCCCTGGATGGGCATGGGGAACCCCCCCCCACCCAAAGCGGAAGATAATGGATGAATGGATCCTTTATGAGTTTATTGCATAGTAAAATATATTTAATTGGTTATTTGTATACTACTGTAAACCCGTATCCTGATTCTTGCCCATGCCCATCCAGGAGAGAACATTTCGGGCGCTGGGCACCCAGGACAGGGCACCAATATATTGTTGAAAACACACTCAAAAACACATTCACTGTATAGGGGCAATTTAGAGCAGTGTCTTTGGACTGTGGGAGGAAACCGGAGAACCCGGAGGAAAGCCATGCGGACACAGGGAGAACATGGAAACTCCACCCAGATGGGGATTCGAACCGGGAATGCCTAGCGCTGAGAGGAGAACATGCTAAACACCCTGTGCTGCCCTATATATATATATATATATATATATATATATATATATATATATATATATATATATATATATATATATATATATATATAAATAATTTTTTAAATTATTTTTTAAAATATGTATATATAAAATTTTACAGTAACATTTAAAGCATGGTTGTATAAATCTAATATACACTCACCGGCCACTTTATTAGGTACACCTGTCCAACTGCTCGTTAACACTTAATTTCTAATCAGCCAATCACATGGCGGCAACTCAGTGCATTTAGGCATGTAGACATGGTCCAGACAATCTCCTGCAGTTCAAACCGAGCATCAGTATGGGGAAGAAAGGTGATTTGAGTGCCTTTGAACGTGGCATGGTTGTTGGTGCCAGAAGGGCTGGTCTGAGTATTTCAGAAACTGCTGATCTACTGGGATTTTCACGCACAACCATCTCTGGGGTTTACATAAAATGGTCCGAAAAAGAAAAAACATCCAGTGAGCGGCAGTTCTGTGGGTGGAAATGCCTTGTTGATGCCAGAGGTCAGAGGAGAATGGCCAGACTGGTTCGAGCTGATAGAAAGGCAACAGTGACTCAAATAGCCACCCGTTACAACCAAGGTAGGCAGAAGAGCATCTCTGAACGCACAGTACGTCGAACTTTGGGGCAGATGGGCTACAGCAGCAGAACGGGGGGGGGGGGGGGGGGGGGGGGGGGGGGGGGGGGGGGGGGGGGGGGGGGGGGGGGGGGGGGGGGGGGGGGGGGGGGGGGGGGGGGGGGGGGGGGGGGGGGTCAGAATTTGGCGTCAACAACATGAAAGCATGGATCCATCCTGCCTTGTATCAACGGTTCAGGCTGGTGGTGGTGGTGTCATGGTGTGGGGAATATTTTCTTGGCACTCTTTGGGCCCCTTGGTACCAATTGAGCATCGTTGCAACGCCACAGCCTACCGGAGTATTGTTGCTGACCATGTCCATCCCTTTATGACCACAATGTACCCAACATCTGATGGCTACTTTCAGCAGGATACTGCGCCATGTCATAAAGCTGAAATCATCTCAGACTGGTTTCTTGAACATGACAATGAGTTCACTGTACTCAAATGGCGTCCACAGTCACCAGATCCCAAAACAGCATCTTTGGGATGTGATGGAACGGGGGATTCGCATCATGGATGTGCAGCCGACAAATCTGCGGCAACTGTGTGATGCCATCATGTCAATATGGACCAAACTCTCTGGGGAATGCTTCCAGCACCTTGTTGAACCTATGCCACGAAGAATTGAGGCAGTTCGGAAGGCAAAAGGGGGTCCAACCCGTTACTAGAATGGTGTACCTAATAAAGTGGCCCGTGAGTGTATATTCACTCATTCCTTAAAAGATTAATAGTTTCTGTACGTTCTCTTAATCAGTCGTTCTGTTGATTTTTTTTTGGGCCTGTTGTTCTCATCATTTCCCTGTCATTCAGTCACCCTCTTTTTTTTATATGTCATGTTCTGATTGGTTCTAAAAGCCGACTCTCTCACTTTTCTCCCTTCAATAATCACCCAGCCGAGTGGTATGGATTAGACAAAGGTAACCTTCCTTCTCCTGTTTTACTCCTCTTCCTCGTTCTCTGTTCTCTGTTCTCCGCTCTCTCTTATTCCGAATGCCTGTGTTTTGTTGTTCTGGATCTGCGGCCCAAAGGCTCAGATGCCTCCAAGTAAGAGCGCTGATTAAAAACACATGTGTTTCCTTCTGTTATTTATTTTTTTTATTAGTGTCATTGCAATCGAACAGCAATCAGTCTCTCTTACTTGTGAGAGGTTTGAATGGTGTTAAGGAGGTTGATCAGCATGCTTTTATTAGTGTGATGCACTGATTGTGTGATTCTTGTCTTTTTCCTTATTATTATAAAACATTTACGGTATTTTTGTGCATTAAGTTAAATAAGATTTAGGATTTAGCCGACTTATTCAAAGCGTTCCATCTCTTACCTTTAAAACCTGAAGTTCGTCACACTATACGGTTCATCTAAGTATATTTAATAAAGCAATATGTTACGAGAGGTGCATTAAATCACAGGAAGGAGGTGTTAGGCCTGACGCTCAGCGGAGTGCTTTATTTACAATAATAGATGACCTCGAGTGCCTTATTGCTTTTGTAAAATTAAAACTTAAAAATTGCCCACTATTTAAAAAATGTGTTTATTAAAAACATAATTATTAATAATCTTAATAATAAAGTGAACACTGATCTCTGAGTAACAGGATTCACATTTCTCTTACAATCCAAAAATCTAACCTTCACCTAATGGCAAAATTACAGAACGCAGTTTATAAACAACAGCCGCAACAGGCTTATCAGTACTCAGCTCGCTGTTTATATTAATCTTGTATATCAGGCATTGATACGAATGTGCAGCGCTCAGAGGTTGTGTTATTGTCAATGATGTCACGGCTGGGCAAATGGCTCAGCTAATCAGATTTAAGGCCTAGAATTACCCGTTTGTTGTCATCGATGAACTGGTGCATTAATATCACCACGGCATGTTCTGCTGTAGAGCTACGTAGAGCTTCTACAATCCAACACCCCAATACTGGCGGGTAAGAGATGGACCCATTCGATTGTCCGAAAGGGGTAGAAGTTTGCAAATTGTGCATGGCAACAGATGTATGAGATTTATTGATGTCTACAGTATAAGACATGGTTTACGGGGACATTTGTGTATTTACACACACAGTAAAGACTCAGTGGCATGCTGCTGTGCTGTGGTTGAATAACTCTGTGATTAGTTTTAATGCCAGCAGAAGTGACTTTACTCCGTTATGTGTTTCCAGCGAGGGATTATGAGATCCAGCGGGAGCGTATCGAGCTGGGACGATGTATTGGAGAGGGTCAGTTTGGAGATGTCCATCAGGGGATCTACGCCAGTCCAGTAAGCAGCTTCCTTCCCAGATACCATCCCCGGTCAGCAGGGACCAAACCCATAATCCTGCTGCCTGTTACCGGAATGCCTTATTTCAGGAACGACTCGGACCTCGTGCTCCAGATTTCAGCGCATTTACGAAATGTTTCATTAGCATGTCACAAAGCATCTCACTCTGAAGTCGTGGCGGTTTGGTTCCGTTCCGGAAAGAAAATAAAAAGTAGAAATATTTAGTGCGATACGCTGGAGCGCCGTTGTTTTTCTGCCTCTCCGGGCGCTCGCTCAGCTCTCAGTGGTTAGCTGTTGACACGACACAACCGGACAAGACTGTGGCTGAGCGGTTTTGTGACTTGCAGGAGAACCCGGCGCTGTCCGTGGCCATCAAGACGTGCAAGAACTGCACCTCCGACAGCGTGAGGGAGAAGTTCCTGCAGGAGGCCTGTAAGTAAAAAACACCAGGATTCATCTGTATTTACATTTAGTCATTTAGTTCAAGTTCACGTAATTTATTCATATAGCGCTTTTTATAATAGCACATGTCATAAAGCAGCTTTACAGCTTATAAGCATTTAAACCCCCAAAGAGCAAGCCGAAGCGACAGTGGCAAGACAAAACTCCCTGTTATGTTGTTATATTAAGGAAGAAACCTTGTGAGGACCGAGGCTCAGTGGGGGACTCATCCTCCTTGAGCGGGGGGGCAGCATCAACATTGTAGGCCATGTATAGATTGTGTGATGATCATGTGACCCGTATTTTGAGGGACGCCCTCAATGGACATATATGTAGTTTCGCATTTGTTAAATACGGGTCACATGATCATCACACAATCTGATCATGAGGGCGTCCTGCAGGACCGCCAGTCCAATCAATATCCAGGTTCCATTCAGTAATCGTCGTAGCCGCAGTGCTTTGGCAGAACCATGGATGAACCGGCCACACCTTAAAGCAGACGCTTTTATCCAAAGCGACTCACAAAAGAGAACATCAGAAGTCAGTAGTTATGAAGAAAACCAGCTACACTGTAGAATTATCAAATCTGATCGTTATCTGATCCTGCACCCCCCCCCCCCCTTTTTATTTTTTATTTTATTTATTCATTCGTTAATTATCTTTCGCTTCATCCTATATTAGGGTCGTGGTGGGGGGTTCCCCATGCCCATCCAGGGGAGAACGTCTCGGGCGCTGGCAGATACACCCAGGACAGGACGCCAATCTATCACCAGGCACACACTCACTCATACACACACACTCTATATGGGGCAATTTGGAGAATTCAATTGACTTGATCCATGTATTTGGACTGTGGGAAGAAACCGGAGAACCCAGAGGAAACCCACACGGACACGGGGAGAACATGGAAACTCCACCCAGATTGGGATTCGAACCGTGAATCCCTAGTGCTGAGAGGAGAACATGCTAAACCACTAAGCCACGGTGCCGCCCATTTTATTTATTTATTTTTAATTGTAGTGTTCAACCACAAAGACTTTATCATCTTTATCAGAAGAGCCTGTGTTTATGGAGGGTACTGCATACATACCGTGACTGATTGTGAGCACCTCCACCCAGTAGAACGTCCTGGGTTGGAATCTTGGATGGATGAGCGCAGGTTCTTTCTGTGTGTGGTCGCTGCATCGGAGTGGATTTTTCAAACTCTGTAGTTTTCCTTCATTTATAGTTAGATTGGAGAAACCAATTTTACTTAGCCATTGTGAGCTTGTTGGTGCATTCTTAGTGCAGGTTCGAGCCCAGATGACTGGGAGGGTTGTTTCAGGAACGGCTGCAGATACTGACCAATGACGAACAACGTAATATTTTTTACCCAGTACTCTGACCAGGACAGTGCAGAGGGGGAAGGTGATGGGGTGGCTGTGGTAGCTCAGTGGTAAAGGTGTTGGGCTTGAAAGTTGTGGGTTGCCAACACGGGTTCTTGAGCAATATCCTTAATAAACCTGACTAAGTGTCTTTGGATGACCGAAATACTAAATATCTGATCCTGACTGATCTGTTTGTGTCTCACAGTAACTATGCGTCAGTTTGATCATCCTCACATTGTGAAGCTGATTGGTGTGATCACGGAGAACCCGGTCTGGATCATAATGGAGCTGTGTACCATGGGGGAGGTGAGGCTGACATCACTCTGAATGAACTCTTTTAGTCTGTGGTCATTGAGGTTAAGAATCTGTTATATACTGCACACAGCAGTATGTTTGTTATTTATTTATTGCAAACATAATATATATATATATATATATATATATATATATATATATATATATATATATATATATATATATATCCATATCCATCTATTATCTTCCGCTTAATCCTCTATTAGGGTCGCGGGGAGGGGGGTCCCCATGCCCATCCAGGGGAGAACGGTTCGGGCGCTGGGCAAATACACCCAGGACAGGACGCCAATCTATCGCTGGGCACACTCACTCACACAAACACACTCTATATGGGGCAATTTGGAGAATACAATTGACCTTCCATCCATCCATTATCTTCTGCTTTATCCTCTATTAGGGTCAGGGGGGTTCCCCATGCCCATCCAGGGGAGAACGTTTCGGGCGCTGGGCAGATACACCCAGGACAGGACGCCAATCTATCACTGGGCACACTCACACACAGACACACTCTATATGGGGCAATTTGGAGAATTCAATTGACCTTGATCCATTATTTTGGACTGTGGGAGAAAACTGGAGAACCCGGAGGAAACCCACGCAGACACGGGGAGAACATGGAAACTCCACCCAGATTGGGATTTGAACCGGGAATCCCTAGCACTGAGAGAACATGCCAACCACTTAACCACCGTGCCACCGGCGCGGGTTCTTATTTTTCTTATTTATTTAATGCAAAAAATAAAATACACATTTTTGTTATTAAAAAAAGACGACAAGGCCTTTTGCTGAATGTTAACACCAAATTAATTAGTGAAAATTAATGTAAAAATGAACAAATAAATCAATGTTTATATCCATTTAAAAGAAAACGTTTTTTGTATGGACTAAGTAAACAGACCAAGTGTGTTACAAGTGGAACTTTTATTTTAATTTTAATTTTGCGGGTTGCGCCACTTGGGCTAAACTTCCGGCTACCAGCACAATACATATTATTTTTCTAAATGTCGTCATGACGATGTTGAGGCGCTCTTATGATTAATTGTGTTGTTTTTAATCACGATTAAGTGCAGAAACCTTTAATCGCCTCATCCCTAATCGAACAGTTGAGGTTTCAAACCCCGAGTCCACCAAAGGTTGCCAATGTGGACCTTTACACCACTTTGTTCCAGGGGTGCTGTATCATATAAGCTGGATTAAAGTGTATGTTATATAAGTTAAGGTTGATTTTCTTTCACAGCTGAGGTCATTTCTACAAGTAAGAAAATACAATCTGGATCTGGCAACCCTGATTCTGTTTGCCTACCAGCTCAGCACGGCGTTAGCTTATCTGGAGAGCAAAAGATTTGTGCACAGGTGAGAACCAACATCAATCCATCCGTTATCTTCCGCTTTATCCTCTATTAGGGTCGTGGGGGGGTTCCCCATGCCCATCCAGGGGAGAACGTTTCGGGCACTGGGCAGATACACCCAGGACAGGACACCAATCTATCACTGGGCACACACTCACTCACACTCTGACACACACACACACACACACACACACACTAAATGGGGCAATTTGGTAAACTCAATTGACTTGATCCATGTTTTTGGAACCCGGAAGAAACCCACATGGACACAGGAAGAACATGGAATCTCCACCCAAATTGGGATTTGAACTGGGAATCCCTAGTGCTGAGAGGAGAACATGCTAAACCACTAAGCCACCGTGCCGCCGAGAACCAACATGTCCTCTGATTTCATTCTGACATCTACAGTCCATAATGATTCCTGTACTTTATAGGAACTGCTCTTAATTGGTTTCTCTCTCTGTTCTCGTTTTTTAGGGACATCGCTGCCAGAAATGTCTTGGTGTCCTCCACAGACTGTGTGAAACTTGGAGACTTTGGGCTCTCCAGGTACATGGAGGACAGTTCCTATTACAAAGGTAACCGTTTTTTGATCAGTTCAGGCCTAAAGCTGTTCTCAATAAAAGTGTTTACGCTCCAAAATCTGCCGTTATGGTTACTATAGTTCTACCACCACAGTACCAGTCAAAAGTTAGGACACGCCCTCTTCTTGCTCCATTATCTATGTCCTCCACTTATCATATAGATGGACTTTGTAGTTCTACAATTCCAGACTGTAGTCCATCTGTGTTCTTGTTGTTGGTTCTCTGTTCTCTGTTGGTCAGGAGCATCACAGAACAGGTATCATTTGGGTGGTGGATTGTTTCTTGTCAGTTCTGCAGTGACACTGATGTGGTGAGGGGGTTTTAGTGCAGCAGTGCTGCTGGAGTTTCATTTCTCCACCTCAGTCACACTGCTGGGATAGGAATAATGCCCCCACCCAATAACCCCTGCTCTGTGGTGGTACTACTGGGGTTCTGACCATTAGAACAGAGTCCACAGTATGTACTGTAGAACACAAACAGATGGACTACAGTCTGGAATTGGAGAACTACAAAGTCCATCTTTACAGTGGAACTGAGAACATGGACAAACTTTTGTCTGGTTTTGTATTTGCTCTTCACATAGAAACCATAAGTGCTGCACGTGTTGTATGATTGGTTACCAACCAAACCTACCTCTCTTCTGATGAAACCAGAATCACTGTCAGAACATCAGAGTTGTATATCTTTGCACACAGCACCCTCTGGTGGTGTATTAATTCTCTGCATTAACACTGTTTTATTTTACAGCTTCTAAAGGGAAACTTCCCATCAAATGGATGGCGCCAGAATCTATTAACTTCAGACGTTTTACCTCAGCCAGTGATGTCTGGATGTTTGGTAAGCTTCAGAAATCCTCAGTAATAAAATAAAACATACAATAAATGTATGCTGTCACTATTTTTTTATTTTTTAATTCGTTCCCTCTATTTTTTATTTTACTGTTACTGGTACTGGCTGCTAAATTTCCTTTGGGATGAATAAAGTATTTTATCCATCAATCCATCCAATCCATCCAATCCATCCATCCATCCATCCCTCCATCCCTCCATCCATCCAATCCATCCATCCATCCATCCATCCAATCCATCCAATCCATCCATCCATCCATCCATCCATCCCTCCATCCCTCCATCCATCCAATCCATCCATCCAATCAATCCCATCCATCCATCCATCCATCCATCCATCCAATCCATCCATACAATCAATCCAATCCATCCATCCATCCCTCCATCCATCCATCCATCCATCCATCCATCCATCCATCCATCCATCCATCCAATCCATCCATCCAATCCATCCATCCATCCACATTTGGTTTATTAATTCACTCTTTTATTTATTTCTTCTTTCTTTCAGGTGTGTGCATGTGGGAGATCCTGATGTTTGGAATCAAGCCTTTTCAAGGTGTAAAGAACAACGACGTGATTGGGCGAATAGAGAACGGCGAGCGGCTGGCCATGCCCCCCAACTGCCCCCCTACCCTCTACAGCCTGATGACTAAGTGCTGGGCCTATGACCCAAGCAAGAGGCCTCGCTTTACTGAGCTAAAGACGCAGCTAAGGTAAGATTTCACACTGAGCTGTGTTCAAAACGTAATGTAAACGCCATGGTGACGTAAGAACTTAACACAGGTTAACGTATGAGGTAATAAAACAGCAGTAGTAGCTTAATGAAATATAACCATCTTATTAAACATCTTAATTTTCTTGATTTTATTAATGTAAACATGACCATGTTTACTTTGTTACTTCAGTTAAATTGTCTGTAAATTACAATGTTTTTAAACTGACAGATTTACTTCGATTATTAAGAGATTTTTACCTCAGGAAAGTGGTTTTACTTATTTTTAACCACTAGAGGGCATCGTTTATATGAAATGCCAACACAGTGCTTTTAAACTGACAGATTTACTTGGATTATTAGAGATTTTGACTTTAGGAAAGTTGTTATGTGGACTATTAACCACTAGAGGGCACTGTTTTTCAACTGCGATTTACTTTGATCATAAAAAGATTTTAGTTGTAGGAAAGTAGTTATTCCGACTATTAACCGCTAGAGGGCACTGTTTATGTGAACTACCTGCATAGTGTTATTCTATTGGGCAAACAGTCACTTAGCCAAGCATAAGTTATAGTTTTATTTTATTTAAAATAGACTCAAAATGTTTTATAAATATCTAGAAAACATTAAATTCTCTTTAAAGACATGGACATGTATTTGTTTATAGTTTAACTATCAAAAATTAAGTCTGTTGGTGACAACTGATAGATGCAGGTGATTTGCCCCATTTTGCAGTTAATGATTTTACCTTAAAACGAAATAATTGACATTGTGATCAGCTTTGTTATTATTGTTATCACCCTTATATTAGCTCCATCTGTTTGTCTGGTAAAAAGTTTGCCATTTTAAGTTTGCACAATTCTTCATCATTGATGACAACACATGAATAAATAAACAGAATACCAATTAGTTAACTAATTAGTGGTAATTAATTAATTTTGTTTTCTATAGATAATTTGCCATTTTCTACTAATTTTTATGCTGCACAAGCATAATTAATTTAGGATAAAGTCATTTAGCAAGATATAAGGGTGGTTTTTAAAAAAGATTTTTTAATATTTTGCTTGTTTTCTTGATCTTTAGTGTTTTCTCTGAAGCCCATCACAACATCCTCTTGTCAAACTGAACTTTAAGTCAAACTAAACCTCTTATCGCGCGGCACGGTGGCTTAGTGGTTAGCATGTTCTCCTCTCAGCACTAGGGATTCCCGGTTCGAATCCCCATCTGGGTGGAGTTTCCATGTTCTCCCCGTGTCCGCGTGGGTTTCCTCAGGGTTCTCCGGTTTCCTCCCACAGTCCAAAAACATGGATCAAGTCAATTGAGTTCTCCAAATTGCTTCATATAGAGTGTGTCTGTGTGAGTGAGTGTGTGCCCAGCGATAGATTGGCGTCCTGTCCTGGGTCTATCTGTCCAGCGCCTGAAACGTTCTTCCCTGGATGGACCCCCCCCCCGGGACCCTAATATAGGATAAAGTGGAAGATAATGAATGAATGAATTAACCTCTTATCTTATTTTTCTACTTCTTCTCTGCAGCACTATATTGGATGAGGAGAAGGCTCAGCAGGAGGAGCGTCTGCGCATGGAGATGAGGCGTCAGGTCACCGTGTCCTGGGACTCGGGTGGAACAGATGAGGCTCCCCCTAAAGTGAGTTACGATCACAAACATTCAGCCAAAAAAAGACTTAGAAATAGGAATTTATGGACAGCATCCCAAAAGCAATGAGTGTTAAGAGCCTTGCTCAAGGGCCCACATTGTAAACTTCAGTGAACATGGGATTTGAACCCTTAACCTTTGTATTGTTAGCCCAA
This sequence comes from Corydoras maculifer, assembly GCA_019802435.1. Lineage (NCBI taxonomy): Eukaryota > Metazoa > Chordata > Actinopteri > Siluriformes > Callichthyidae > Corydoras > Corydoras maculifer. Next base: position 291,558 of record JAFMOD010000854.1, on the reverse strand, counting down.
CACTCAGCTAGCCCACCACTGAGCTACCACATCCCACATGTGCCTCAGTATATAACTTTATTTCTCCTCACAACAATGTTAATCTTTAATGACGCTGCTGTAATGTCTACTCCATGTCCACCTGCATGGACACATACCCCTCCTCTATATCATCTTCATCATCATCACACCTTAGACCATCTCAGTGCGTTCCAGTCTGTTTAAGGCCATGGTGTTTTAATTTGGCCTCTGTGGATGTTGTGTTCGAGGTCAGTTGTGATTGGTTGGTGAGCCGAATATTAATTAATCAACCCATGACTTCAGTTGTATTGGATTTCTCAGTTTTAATTCTGTTGAATCTCCTCCAAAAGACATTCCACTCTGTTTGGAGCATCGTAAGAATTCAAAGCCTGGAAAGAATTTTATGTTTGTGTGTGTGTGTGTGTGTGTGTGTGGCAATGCATTTCCTCTTCTGAGGAGTAAATGTCAGAATGTGAGATGGGTTCTAAGCAGAACACTATTATTAATCCTGAATAAACATGTATTATATTGTTATTTGCCAGTCAAAAGTTTAGACACCAAATTTCGTCTTCCTCCATATTTGTTTGTTTTATGTCCTTTAAAGATGGTCAGAACCCCAATGGTACCACCACAGAGCAGGGGTTATTGGGTGGGGGCATTATTCCTATCCCAGCAGTGTGACTGAGGTGGAGAAATGAAACTCCAGCAGCACTGCTGCACTAAAATCCCCTCACCACATCAGTGTCACTGCAGAACTGACAAGAAACAATCCACCACCCAAATGATACCTGTTCTGTGATGCTCCTGACCAACAGAGAACAGAGAACCAACAACAAGAACACAGATGGACTACAGTCTGGAATTGTAGAACTACAAAGTCCATCTATATGATAAGTGGAGGACATAGAGAAAGCTTCCCGCTTGTTTACTGTGATGAAGATGGTTACTGTATTACTTGGGTATGAAATCCTCATTTTCATGCGATCTGAATTTTAAACCACCTCTTTGTTCCACAGCCCAGTCGTCCTGGTTACCCCAGCCCCCGCTCCAGTGAAGGGTTCTTCCCGAGTCCTCAGCATGGTGGCCAGCACAATCATTACCAGGTACCTCCTTTAAACCTGCAACACTAACTGTGGTACTCTGTTTAGTGGAACTGAAGTCTTCATGGACTTCATGCTTTATGACATCATGGCATAATCAATTTAAAGCCACATTATATCAGATTTGGCTGTTAAAAAAACGTTTCTATCTACTTTTTATATTTATTTAGTTACTCAGCAGATGCTTCTATCCAAAGCGACTTACAAAAAACATTTTAATGAAACACAAACCGGGCCGCACCGTGTCTTACTGGTTTAGCACGTTTTCCTCTCAGCACTAGGGATTCCCGGTTCGAATCCCCATCTGGGTACAGTTTCCATGTTCTCCCCGTGTCCGTGTGGGTCTCCTCCGGGTTCTCCAGTTTCCTCCCACAGTCCAAAAACATGGATTAAGGTCAATTGCGTTCTCCAAATTGCCCCATATAGAGTGTGTTTGTGTGAGTGAGTTTGTGCCCAGCGATAGATTGGCGTCCTGTCCTGGGTGTACCTGCCCAGCGCCCGAAACGTTCTCCCCTGGATGGGCATGGGGAACCCCCCCCTGACCCTAATAGAGGATAAAGCGGAGGATAATGGATGGATAAAACACAAAGCTGTTATAAGGAGACCTGCACTTTCTTTATTGGAGCCTACACACATGAAGTGTCTGATCCAGCCCTATAGACCTGTCTCTGTCATATGGATCCCCATGTCCTTCCATGGGAGAACGTTTCATGGAGAACGTTTTGGTGCTGGTCAGATATATCCAGGACAGACTGCAAATCCATTGCTGGGCACACACTCACTCACACAGACACACACACACTATAGGGGCAATTTAGATGGGTGGGATGTAGAGCAGCCAATTGACCTCAAATGCATGTTCTTGGACTGTGGGAGGAAACCCACACAGACAGGGGAGGACATGAAAACTCCACCAAGATTGGGATTCAAACCTGTATCCACAGTGCTGAGAGGCGAACATACAGACCACAGCACCACCGTGCAGCTGAGCGATATTTACTGAACACTTTATGAAATGTGTGCAGCAGGGTGGCTTAGTGGTTGGCATGTTCTCCTCTCAGCACTAGGGTGTCCCGGTTCGAATCCCACTCTGGGTGAAGTTTCCATGTTCTCCCCGTGTCCACACGGGTTTCCTGCGGGTTTTCACAGTTTCCTCCCACAGTCGAAAAACATGGATCAAGGTCAATTGAATTCTCCAAATTGCCCCATATAGAGTGTATCTGTGTGAGTGAGTGTGTGTCCAGTGATAGATTGGCACCCTGTCCTGGGTGTATCTGCCCAGCACCCGAAACGTTCTCCCCTGGATGCACATGGGGAACCACGACTCTAGTAGAGAATAAAGCAGAAGATAATGGATGGGTGGATGAATAAAATGTGAACAGCAGCTTCTCGTTTCCATGCGAATCTCCTTTGCTGTCCACGTCCTGAATGAGATTTAATCAACAGCCGAGCCGTTTGTGTATTTTTGTCCTAAATCTCAAAAGTTAAGTGATGTTACAGCCGCGTCCCATGAAATAAATCCAATTCACGTTATTTATGAAGGTTGGATTCGTCGTAATGATCGGCATTCCGATTCATAAAGTGTAAATAATACTCTCCCTCTAAATCCTGCTCTTTTATAACACATTGGGTTTGGGCCTTTTAAGAGCCGGGCTGCGAGTCTAAAGTGGAGGCTTGTTTTCATATCAGCTCATTTATGGCTTTCTTTTTTAAAGGGGAGTAAAAGGAGGCCAGACTTCAGCAGTCCTCCCCTGTGTTCCAGGGTCGAAGGTCAGGAATTTAGCAGCAGTCATTGATGGATGTTGAAGGGAACGTTGATCTGCGATCATGTTTTATTTGTGAAAATAACGTCTGAGCCAGCCGAGCTCCCTCTGGATTCCTAAATTGGGAAACCAGCTGTTTTATATCTGCGTGTTTATTTCTCTGGCGTTCACGCTTGTTTTCATTCGCATTGTGTTCCGCTGAAGGGATCCAGTTACCCCGGACCTCACGGCATGTCCTCCATGCCCAGCGGAGGATACCCAGCTCAGGCTTCGGTTCTAGACCCACACGAAAGCTGGAACCATCACAGACCCGACATGCCCATGTGGTCCCCCAACATGGAGGTAGGTGATACCAACCTGGACATCGACAGCCATGTACACCACTTACCTCTTAGCTTCTCAGCTGTGTGCTTATTTTTGTAATTGGATGCACGGCGGTGTCTAAAAAGTGGGAATTTTGGCATGTTCTCCATGTTTGCATGGGTTCTTTTTAAAGGAGCTTCAGATCTTTTCCATGCTAAACGTCCATTCATCCCTCCATCCATTATCTTCCGCCTTATCCTCTACTAGGGCCAGTAGGACAGGGCACCCAGTACACCCAGGACAGGGTGCCAATCTATCACTGGGCACACACTCACTCACACAGACACAGTTTATATGAGGCAATTTGGAGATTCAATTGACCATGTTTTTGGACTGTGGGAGGAAACCAGAGAACCCGGAGGAAACCCATGCAGACACGGGGAGAACATGGAAACTCCACCCATATTGGGATTCGAACCGGGAATCCCTAGCGCTGAGAGGAGAACATGCTTATTGGCCATGCTTAATGGCAATGAACTGGTGACTTGTCATGGGTGTTTCCTTGTCTTTTGGCTTATAAGCCCCTCCCTCTTTCCATAATCAGTTATTTAAATAGGAAATTAATAAACATTTAAAATATATAGAGCAATTGAATGGGTGTTTTCCTAACAGTTCCCGGTGTGTGTGTGTGTGTGTGTGTGTGTGTGTGTTCAGGACGGCGGTGCTCTGGACATGCGGGCTCTGGGGCTGGGGCTGCCCGCCCATCTGATGGAGGAACAGCTGAGGCAGCAGCAGCAGATGTTGGAGGACCAGCGCTGGTTGGAGCAGGAGGAAAGTTTCCTGGTACGTTTGGCTCATTTCGCCGTGTGTTGGGTTTGAATAACGTTCATGCCGTGACCAAAACTCATGATGACGTGTCTCACGGTTACATGGGTCGCTTCATATCACACCATGTTAGGAGTGTCATTCGTTCTGATGGGACCTGTGTTTTAGGTTGGTGTTTGCACTGGTGCTTCACCTGCTGTGGAGCTGCACAATATGAGCTCTGTTCTCTCGTACGTTTAGAAACCAATGTATAAGAAACGCCTGAAGATTGCATTTACATTTGGTCATTTATTGGATGCTTTTATCCAAAGTGACTTACAAGGTGAGCACAGAGTTCATCACAACATCCCTGGATCAATGAGGGTTAAGGGTCTTGCTCAAGGACCCACACTGGTAACTTCAGTGGACCCACAACCTTCAGATTAATCGCCCAACACCCTGAACACTGAGCCCTTAGATCCGGAGAAGATCCAGACTCAAGCTGATACAGTAACTCAAATAAGGACCCTGTACTCTGTGATCTGTACCCAGAGCAAATTAACAGAGATGAGTAGTGAAGGGGGGCGGCACGGTGGCTTAGTGGTTGGCATGTTTTCCTCTCAGCGCTGGGGATTCCCGGTTCGAATCCCCATCTGGGTGCAGTTTCCATGTTCTCCCCGTGTCAGTGTGGGTTTCCTCCGGGTTCTCCAGTTTCCTCCCACAGTCTCAAAACATTTGAATTCTCCAAATTGCCCCATATAGAGTGTGTCTGTGTGAGTGAGGGTATGCACAGTGATAGATAGATTGGCGTCCTGTCCTGGGTGTATCTGCCCAGTGCCCGAAACGTTCTCCCCTGAATGGGCATGGGGAACCACCTCTGCGACCCTAGTAGAGGATAAAGCTGAAGATGATGGATGGATGGATGGATGGAGTAGTGGAGGTACAAGGTGTGTAGGAGGCGTCGGCAATGGACTTTAATGATAGATAATTAACACACCTTAACACACCTTACGCAACTTTGCCTGAGGAATGTGTGCACCCTTCCCCATGGTTCCACATGCCCATTCAGGGGAGAACGTTTCGGGCGCTGGGCAGATACATCCAGGACAGGACGCCAATCTATCGCTGGGCACACACTCACTCACAGAGACACACTCTATATGGGGCAATTTGGAGGACTCAATAGACCTTGCTCCATGTTTTTGGACTGTGGGAGGAAACCGGAGAACCCAGAGGAAACCCACGTGGACACGGGGAGAACTTGGATACTCCACCCAGATTGGGATTGGAACCGGGAATCCCTAGTGCTGAAAGGAGAACGTGCTAAACCACTAAGCCACCGTGCTGCCACTGCTGCAGGTCCTGTTTTTTAAATGTGGATCAATTTGTGGCTTCATTTTTAGAAAGGGCTTGATTTTCAGTTGTTTAACTGAGAGCTGATTGTCCGGCGGTTCAGTGAGCTGACGGTGACCCTGACTCCACCCTTCGCTCATGTGATGGCAGCGATGGTGCATCCGGTTCGGATCGGCGTTCTGAGTGAAGTGTTCGCTTGGCTGCAAAGGATTTAGTGACCGCCGGAAAATCCCTGCGGTTCAGTGTTTCTGAGAAACCCAAACGTTCGGAGACAGATTTGACATGTTCTGGTTCGAAAGAACATTTTTCCCCCTGCTTTTCTTCCTCAATCTGCAAAGTGGAAAGACTTTTTAAACGAGAGATCAGTGTGAAAAGTGTTTCCAGCAACCTGAATTCAGCAAAATAAAAAATAAAAACATTTAATTATGATGTACGGAAAAATGTTTCATGGTGGCACGGTGGCTCAGTGGTTGGCATGTTCTCCTCTCAGCACTAGGGATTCCTGATTTGAATCCCCATCTGGGTGGAGTTTCCATGTTCTCCCAGTGTCCGCGTGGGTTTCCTCCGGGTTCTCCGGTTTCCTCCCACAGTCCAAAAACATGGATCAAGTCAATTGAGTTCTCCAAATTGCCCCATATAGAGTGTGTGTGTGTGAGTGAGTGTGTGTCCAGTAATAGATTGGAATCCTGTCCTGGGTGTATCTGTTCAGCGCCTGAGACGTTCTCCCTTGGATGGGCATGGGGAACCCCCCCTGGATGGGCATGGGGGAACCCCCCCCCCCCACGACCCTAATATAGGGTAAAGCGGAAGATAATGGATGGACTTTTTAACATACTGACATCCAGATAACTGATGATCATACACTTGAGTTGGAATTTGCCTTCGAAACGGAACTGAGCCAGAGTTGGATGTCTTTAAGCGAGTGAGCGAGCGAGCGAGCGAGAGAGGGAGGGAGGGAGGAGGGGATGAGAAAAGTTGGAGAGGAAAGAGAGTTGGTTGGAGATGGTGGGAGTCGCTGGCTGTTTTCTCAGAGCGCGGCTCCTCTCTGCTGATGGAACGCCGCTCGGCGCGCTCTCTCCTCGCCGGGCTGAGGACTCGCTCCGCTCCGAGGATGCAACTCTTCAAATCCTGCTTTGGAAAAGCGGTATACGCGAGCTGCTGTGTATTCTTTACCTTCAAACTTCAACTTTACCTTTAACTGGTGCATTTAAAGTCTCCAGGTCATTAGAGGATGATGTAAATGATGTTTTGATAATGCTGCTAGAGATCTATAGGCTGTGTGCATGTCATAGAGGAAAAAGTTTAAAATACATTAGATTTTTTTCTGCTTTTTAGTTTTGCTTTTCTTATTGTACAACTGCGCTAATAATTTATAATTTAATAGTTTAATATGTCTTGTGTGTTTTAATGATTTACTGCTCTATTCGTTTTGTAGAGCGTCTTTGAGGTTATATAAATTAAATGTATTATTATTATTATTATTATTATTATTATCTTATAATTTGCTGACTATTTGGTGTTTTACTTATTTATTGCATTTTATTTGTTTATTAATTTATTTTAATACACTTTATTTACAGTATATATGTTACAGCGTTAACGTCAGGGGTCATGTGAGGTTTGTGTGTGTGTGTGTGTGTGTGTGTGTGTGTGTGTTTGTGTGTGTACGCACACATGACCAGTGTTAAACTATGATCTACAAAAAGGAAAAAAAAAAAAACATTCCACGCTTGTTTTATTTTTAAAAAATAGAGCACTATTTAAAGCGACACCATACAGGAATCCGTATGCCTTGGTGGCGCCTGTAATTGGAGTGGGAGGAGTAATTGTGTGTTTTGTTTCGGTGGTGTGTGTGTGTGCGTGCGTGTGTGCTCAGAAGCCGGAGTCTAGGAATTCGAGGGGCAGTATCGACCGGGAGGACGGTGCTCTCCAGGGACTGGTGAGTTCCCACAGCTCAGCGTTTCAGTCACGGCGTTGTGTTTTTTTCCACTGTGGAAGCCTCTAGTCTCCAGATTATTCGATTTTTTCGAGGTCCTGGTGACCATAGTGCTACAGATAAACAGATGTGTTAAAGCAGCAGAAGTAACAGCAGCCATGAGTTTGTCACATGGCGTCATCTCATCTCTAGAGTCTCAACAGCACTAAACAATCCCGACCCTTATTTTGGAATTGTAATGACAGAGGTGCCTGACGAGATCACGAAGGCCTGGACAAAATTATGCACCAAACAGAAAGAAAGTTTGACAATGTTTTGAAGATGTTTGAACTTGAGTGCCTCCGAGGTTTAAGTGAAGCTTTAATACACAGTTTGTAGTAAACAGTCTCCAGAGGAAAGAACAACGAGGCTCAAGCTGTGAACAGGATTCTGAACACCGGTTTCTTTCTACTTTCAGACCGCAAATCAGCACATATACCAACCTGTAGGTAAAGCAGGTAAGGACCTCAGCATCACCCCTCATTGTTATATAGAGTGTGTGTGTGAGTGTGTGCCCAGTGATAGATTGCCTCCCCTGTCCTGGGTGTATCTGCCCAGCGCCCGAGACGTTCTCCCCTGGATGGGCATGAGGAACCCCCCCCCCCGCGACCCTAATGGAGGATAAAGCGCAAGATAATGAATGAATTAATTAATTAATTAAAAAAGGGGGGGTGCAGGATCAGATAACGATCAGGTTTGATAATACTGTAAATGTGTCGATCAGTTCCGCACTAGCACAGATTATAGTCCTGGACTGGTGCAGGTTCGGTGTAGGTTTTCGGCTAATGCAGACAATTCATCCCTCTATCTTACAGATCCTGGACCTCCACCTAAAAAGCCACCTCGCCCCGGAGCACCCAGTCACCTAGGAAGCACAGCCAGCATCAACCCGGTGGACAGTTACAATGAGGGTGTGAAGGTAATCATCCCTTTATAGCATGTATGTCTTTTAACCACAGCCTTTAACCCGGATTTACTGAACTTCATTCGATGTGAGCACACCGACCCCTTAACCACTTCCTGTGTGAAGCATGCGCTTTTTATCTCTTCATGTTCCATCCATCCATTATCTTCCGCTTTATCCTCTATTAGGGTCGCGGGGGGGTTCCCCCATGCCCATCCAGGGGAGAAGGTTTCGGGCACTGGGCAGATACACCCAGGACAGGATTCCAATCTATCGCTGGGCACACACTCACTCACACACACACTCTATATGGGGCAATGTGAAGAATTCAATTGACCTTGATCCATGTTTTTGGACTGTGGGAGGAAACCGGAGAACCCGGAGGAAACCCACGCGGACACAGGGAGGACATGGAAACGCCACCCAGATTGGTATTCAAACCGGGAATCCCTAGCGCTGAGAGGAGAACATGCCAACCACTAATCCACCGTGTCGCCCATAAATCCATCCATCCATTATCTTCCTTTTTATCCTCTATTAGGTTTGCAGGGGTGTGGGGTTCTCCATGCCCATCCAGGGGAGAAGGTTTCGGGCGCTGGGCAGACACACCCAGAACAGGACGTCAATCCATCGCTGGGCACACACTCACTCACACAGACACACTCTATATGGGGCAATTTGGAGAACTCAATTGACCTTGATCCATGTTTTTGGACTGTGGGAGGAAACCGGAGAACCTGGAGGAAACCTACGTGGACACGGGGAGAACATGGAAACTCCACCCAGATTGGGATTCGAACCGGGAATCCCTAGTACTGAGAGGAGAACATGCCAACCACTAAGCCACCGTGCCGCCCATCTCTTCATGTTTGCACCACTATATTTCCGCCCATTGTAAAGTTTCCATTCAAGAAAAAAAAAATAATAATAATAATAACATTCGAACTTCAAACCCAAGTCCTCAGCAGATGGAAAAGTTGAAAGGTTCTCTGAAAACACCAGACTTTTCCTGCTCCTCTCAGCCAGCGAGCCGGAGTTGCTCCTCGTCAGCAGAACCGAGGGAACTCTCCCGTTTCCAGTCATGCAGGAGGAAAACAGAGGCCCATCGGCCTCCTGACTCCCCACACACCGAAACAAAGTTCAGGTTCGGGAGGATTTGGAAAAGGGGAATAATTGGATGTGGTTTTTGCCTCTGGGAAAATCCATTTTTAGCCAATTGGAGAACAGGAAGATAAAAACCGTTTCCGCTCACTTCCAGCTCGGGGTAGTTAACCCACCACATCGGCCTCGTGTCCTGCCAAAACCACACTGCAACCCGCAGGGGTGCTGCAGTTAGCACTTGTGCGCCTCAGCTTTTTCAAACAAAAGGAGATGATGTGTAGTTTTACATTTATAGAGTAGTTTTTTTTAACCTGCAAGTCACCAAACATTTATAGAGCTATTTATTTAATTCATTTTTATCCTCTGTATGAAAACATGCAGCTACAGGACCAGTCAAAAGTTTGCACCCGCCTCCTTTTTACTCCACTTATTGTCCATGTTCTCAGTTCCACTTACTATAAAGATGGACTTTGTAGTTCTACAATTCCAGACTGTAGTCCATCTGTTTGTGTTCTACAGTACATACTGTGTACTCTGTTCTAATGGTCAGAACCCCAATAGTACCACCACAGAGCAGGGATTATTGGGTGGGGGCATTATTCCTATCCCAGCAGTGTGACTGAGGTGGAGAAATGAAACTCCAGCAGCACTGCTGCACTAAAACCCCCCTCACCACATCAGTGTCACTGCAGAACTGACAAGAAACAATCCACCACCCAAATGATACCTGTTCTGTGATGCTCCTGACCAACAGAGAACAGAGAACCAACAGAACACAGATGGACTACAGTCTGGAATTGTAGAACTACAAAGTCCATCTATATGATAAGTGGAGGACATGGATGATAGAGCAGAAAGGGGGCGTGTCCAAACTTTTAACTGGTACTGTATATGGCAGTTTTTATACCATGCAAAGTGTGTTGTGTAAAAAGCTTGTTATTTATTTTCATCAATTTTGGTTTTATTAACCCCACCCTCCCAACACACACACACACACACACACACACACACACACACACACACACACACACACACCTAAATCCACTGCATTGCATAGAGCTGAATTGTATTGTTTGTGAATATTTGCACGTGTACCTGTTTTCTTTTTTTCTTGCATCATTAATTTTGTTCCTGTTCTGTTTCCCTGCATCCCTTCCTCTCACGCTCGCCTGCTTTTTGCTGCACATAGCCCTGGAGGGTAAGGAATTGTGTGTGTCAGTTGTGTGTGTGTGTGTGTGTGTGTGTGTGTGTGTGTGTGTGTGTGTGCGCGTTGTCTGGACTCTAGCAGAGCAGCTCTTACACTCGCCTGCATGTTTTCTCCCAATAATACCAAAAACAAAAAGAGTCTGCAGTTACGCTCATCATTCTGAGGTCACACAAGTTTAAATGCTGAATCAGTCTTTAGGTGACCGGAGGACCCCCCCCCCCCTTCCCCGTTGCAGGTTTTAAAATTGCTGAATGGACAAATGTTGACACCTGTGTAGTGATGCCCTGTTTTCCAGGGTTTCATCAATTCTGACACTTTTTTCACCATAACATACATTAATCAAATAATTATATTTATCTCGGTCATTATAGAAACAACTATTTTTTAACTACAATTTAAAGATATTTTTGAATACTGAACGTTTTTACATCCACAGTGGTTTAGCATGTTCTCTCAGTACTAGGGATTCCCAGTTCGAATCCCAATCTGGGTGGAGTTTCCATGTTCTCCCCGTGTCCACGTGGGTTTCCTCCGGGTTCTCCGGTTTCCTCCCACAGTTCAAAAACATGGATCAAGTCAATTGAATTCACCAAATTGCCCCATATAGAGGGTGTCTGTGTGAGTGAGTGTTTGTCCAGTGATAGATTGGCGCCCTGTCCTGGGTCTATCTGCCCAGCGCCTGAAACGTTCTCACAAACACATCCTTTATGGGGAAATTTGGAGAATTCAATTGACCTTGATTCATGTTTTTGGACTGTGGGAGGAAACCGGAGAACCCAGAGGAAACCCACGTGGACATAGGGAGAACATGGAAACTTCACCCAGATAGGGATTCAAACCGGGAATCACTGAGAAGAGCACATGCTAACCACTAAGCCACCGTGCCGCCCCCTTAGAGCATCCCAATGAAGGGATTTGTGTGTTTGTGACTTTAGTGTACTAGCTCACTCCTGTTTGTTATTTCTACACACACACACACACACACACACACACACACACACACACACACACTCTGCCCAGCCAAAAGAGAAAAGGTAGCACTCTGTTTAATTGAACCGCCTTTAGTTTTGATCAGACACCTGGTACACATTCTCCGTGACATCATATCAGTGACCCCCCCCCCCCCCCCCATCATGATCTTGTATTGATGGCGATGTGGACCACAGCACAAAGTCTCCTGCAGCACATCCCAAAGATTCTCACTGGGGTTCAGGACTTTCTGGTGGACGCTCCCTGTGAGGATGACGTCTCATGCTCCCTGAACCACCCGTGCATATGCTGACCTTCTGACACAGACGAGCATTGTCTCCGTGACCCCTGGATGTGTCTCTCACATGGTTGCTTAACAAACAAGGAGCTACTCACTGCATCAGTCTGGGTTCATTAAGTGGGAGGCTCGTACCCATGTGCTCAGCTGAATCCAGATGGTGTTCTGTTTGGTCAGCATGTAGATGGACTTTGTAGTTCTATATTTACAGCCTGTAGTCCATCTGTTTTTCTGCATTTTGTGTTAGTCTCGTTTCTTAGTCCTCTGTTCTTCTATGGTTAGGTCCCAATTGAACTACAACAGGGCAGGTATCGTCTGGGTGATGGATTGTACTCAGCATCTTAGTGGCGCTGACCTGATGGTGGTGGTGGTGTGTGTGTGTGTGTGTGTGTGTGTGTGTGTGTGTGTGTGCTGATATGATTGATTAACTTAATCAATCTACTAAGATAACGAGCCGCTGCAGCCTTCAGCTCAAGTAAAAAACTTAATGTAAAAAATCCTAAATACTTAAAAACACAAAGATGCGTTATAAAGCTTGTGTGTTTTTAAGGCCCAACGCTGCCATCTAGTTCTGATTTAATCACTGCCTCGTCCTGAGTTTATTGCACCCCCTGCTGACGTTGACGGATGATCACTAAAGCAGGATTGGCTTTGCGTTATCCGGTGCAGACCGGTTTGTAACCGCAACAACTTGTTTCTCAGATTCAGCCTCAAGAGATCAGTCCTCCACCCACCGCCAACCTGGACCGCTCCAACGACAAAGTGTACGAGAACGTGACCGGTCTGGTGAAAGCCGTCATCGAGATGTCCAGTAAAATCCAGCCGGCATCTCCTGAGGAATACGTGCCCATGGTGAAGGTAAGAGGGCTGACTCGGGGGAGACGTTTTCAGTAGGTTCTTAATGCAGTGGTACTGATCACCTCGCATGAACCTGTAGGAGGTTGGACTGGCGCTGAGGACACTGTTAGCCACTGTGGATGAAACCATTCCCATCTTACCAGCGGGAACACACAGAGAGGTGAGTGCATTTCATTCATTCATTCATTCATTATCTTCTGCTTTATCCTCTATTAGGGTTGCGGGGGGGGGGGTTCCCCATGTCCATCCAGGGGAGAACGTTTCGGGCGCTGGGCAGATAAACCCAGGACAGGACACCAATCTATCACTGGGCTCACACTCACTCATACAAACACACTCTATATGGGGCAATTTGGAGAACTCAATTGACTTGATCCATTTTTTTGGACTGTGGGAGGAAACCGGAGAACCCGGAGGAAACCCACACGGACACGGGGAGAACATGGAAACTCCACCCAGATAGGGATTCGAACCAGGAATCCCTAGCGCTGAGAGGAGAACATGCTAAACCACTAAGCCACTGTGCCGTGAGTGCATTTCACAAGGTTTATTGTTTCCTTCCTTCAGTCTTTACATAGAACTGGTCCAAAGTTTGGACACGTCCCTTTCTTACTCCATTTTCTATTTCTATGTCCTCCACATATCATATAGATGGACTTTGTAGTTCTTTGTAGTTCTACAATTCCAGACTGTAGTCCATCTGTGTTCTTTGTTGTTGGTTCTCTGTTCTCTGTTGGTCAGGAGCATCACAGAACAGGTATCATCTGCAGTGACACTGATGTGGTGAGGGGGTGTTAGTGCAGCAGTGCTGCTGCAGTTTCATTTGGGTGGTGGATTGTTGGAGGTGGTACTATTGGACCATTAGAACAGAGTACACAGTATGTACTGTAGAACACAAACATATGGACTACAGTCTGAAATTGGAGAACTACAAAGTTCATCTGTACAGGACGTGGAACTGAGAACGTGATCTCAGTGTGGATCAGCTTTATTAAAACTGTTTTTGTTGTTTTTTCGGTCGGACAGATCGAGATGGCTCAGAAGCTGCTGAACTCCGACCTGGCTGAGCTGATCAATAAGATGAAGCTGGCTCAGCAGTACATGCTCACCAGCCTGCAGCAGGACTACAAGAAGCAGATGCTGACGGCCGCCCACGCTCTGGCTGTGGACGCCAAGAATCTGCTGGACGTGATCGACCAGGCCCGACTGAAGATGATCACTCAATCCCGGCCTCACTAAAGCCTCGGCTGGAAGCTGTTTCGCAAAAGAGGGCGTGGCTTTAAAGCACAGGACCGGGGAGGGCTCGTCCACCGCTGGGACTCAATGGCGTATACTTGATCCCACAGCACCAGCCGCCCTCCACTCGAACTCGCATCAGTATGAAGACACACGGTTCCTCACCCTGAAGCTGAAAAAACATTTCTACATGTGGACAGACAGACAGACAGACGTTATAATGCTTCACAGGTTGTTTGTCTCTTTTCATGCAGGTCGTCTCTTTTTAGTTGTTTTCTTTTTTTTTTTTAATCCCGGTCCAAACTTTTAAAATATTCTACAACTGGAACTCGGGACCTTAAACCAACCCTGAGCTTTATTAGCATCACAAACGTACTTCCAACGTCTCAGTCCAACCTGTTTCTTCCATCACTGAGGATAAGATACGAAGCTCGCGTTCTCGTCCTCTGACCGTCACTCAGGGGGCAACTGGAGACACAGTGCTTCTTCTCCTTCCACGTTGTGCTGTATGAACTCTGATGCTCCACACATATTTTTTTACAGACTCACAGCTACGGATTTATCGTCTATGGAATTAAAGTACAGTATATCTGCGATATTTGAATCCTAAAGGGTAGAAAGATGCCATCAGGGACTGTGAAAGACGAAGGGGGCGACTTTATATCAGTCAGTTAAAGCACAGGTCCAGGGTCTCGGGACCCCAGTAGCCATCGGTTTCTCACAGCTGTACGTAAACCTCGTTAACACTCTTCACAGATTTTACTCGCTCGGCTCCGTGTACAGAACAATCTATAAAGGAATCACTTTGTCACGCTGATAAATTATTCTCAGGTAAAACTGACTGTACAGAACCTTTAACTAATAAAATGTGTCGTACTTTTATTTAAGAACGCTCCGATTGATTTGTTGTCGTACAACCTCAGAATCTGATTGGTTGAGACATGATGTCCCTGTGATGTCACGTGAAGGCATTACAGCCTTACCTATTACGCTCAAGGAGGATGAGACCCCCACTGAGTCTCGGTCCTCACAAGGTTTCTCCTTAAATAACATCATAACAGGGAGAAAATCTTTTCTTGCCACTGTCGCTTCGGCTTGCTCTTTGGGGGTTTAAAGGCTTTTCGGTATAAGCGCTATATAAATGAATAACTTCACTTAACTCAACTTAGTCTTTTCACATTATAACCGTATCCCTTTGCTGTGAACGTACTTTCAACCAGAGCTGAGTGCTGTGACTGTTCTGTGGCTTAGTGGTTTAGCATGTTCTCCTCTCAGCGCTGGGGATTCCCGGTTCGAATCCCAATCTGGGTGGAGTTTCCATGGTCTCCCCAAGTCCATTTGGGTTTCCTCCGGGTTCTCCGGTTTCCTCCCACAGTCCAAAAACATGGATCAAGGTCAAATGAGTTCTCCAAATTGCCCCATAAAGTGTGTCTGTGTGAGTGAGTGTGTGCCCAGTGAAAGATCGGCGTCCTGTCCTGGGTGTGTCTGCCCAGCACCCGAAACGTCCTCCTCTGGATGGGCATGAGGAACCCCACCGCGACCCTAATATAGTATAAAAAGGAAAATAATGAATGGATGGATGGATGAAGTCTATTTATGTATTTATACAGCGTTTATTTTTATAATAGTACATTGTCACAAAACAGCTTTACAAAGTTTAAATCCTGAACCCCCAAAAGAGCAAGATGAAACCTTGTGAGGACCGAGGCTCAGTGGGGGGGGACTCATCCTCCTTGAGCGGAGAGGGAAGCATCACCAGTGCAGGACACCCATGTACCGATCTAATGATACGTTGTTCATTTTTAAAAATTAGAAAAACGTTATCAGTTCAGTGGCGGCACGGTGGCTTAGTGGTTTAGCATGTTCTCCTCTCAGCACTAGGGATTCCCGGTTCGAATCCCCATCTGGGTGGAGTTTCCATGTTCTCCCCGTGTCTGAATGGGTTTCCTCCAGGTTCTCCGGTTTCCTCCCACAGTCTAAAAACATGGATCAAGTGAATTGAATTCTCAAAATTGCCCCATATAGAGTGTGTCTGTGTGAGTGAGTGTGTGCCCAGCGATGGATTGGCGCCCTGTCCTGGGTGTATCTGCCCAGCACCCAAAATGTTCTCCCCTGGATGGGCATGGGGAACCCCACTGCAACCCTAATAGAGGATAAAGCGGTAGATAATGAATGAATGAATATCAGTTCAATGAGGCCGTCCTGCAGCACCCCATGCCCATAGTCCAATAGAAACCAAGGTTCTGTCCAGAAGTTGCCCCTGTGCTCTGGCAATGTTATGGATAGAGAGCTGATTATACCTTAATGAAAAACAGGACTCAGGTAAGTCACTTTAAAATAAAATTGTGTGCTAACTGAATGACTGAAATATAGTTGGAGCTTTTTTACTCCGGCAGATATGACCAGAGCAGCAGAACTGAAAGGGGCAGAAACTCCAGAGTACATTTTTACGAGGGCTCCCTGGAAGAGCAGCATTTCTGTGTCACACTCTATTAATGATGAGCATGAAGCGATCAGGTGTGAACTGTCAGGTATTTTTGTGAGTGTTAAGTTGTCAGCTAGGTGTGAATGATGTGTGCACTTAATGTGTACAGTGGTTAATTATAAACACTAAAAAAAATCTGTCAAAAAATATGAATTTTTTTATTTTTATTAAATGTTCATGAATCAATTTAATTTATCCAATAAGAAAATATAGTGATTGAATTTATCTTGTGAAGATTTCTTAAAATGAGGAAAAAGTTTCTAAGAATAAGATTAAATATCTCATTTGGAAATCTATTCAGGTGGAAAACAAGATGACTTTTTTTTGTATTTTATTAAAGATTTTATTTTTATGCATAACATAAACATGTCAGGAATAATTATGGAAGCCATACATTTAAAAAATCAGTTTCTAAAATCTTAATATCATATAATGTTATTTATCTTTCTAATTGTTTCCTAATAATTACAGGATTTTTCAAATATATATTATTTATTATTTTTTAACTTTACAATTAGCACATTGTTAACATCCATCCATTATCTTCCACTTTATCCTCTATTAGGGTCGCGGGGTGGGGGGGTTCCCTATACCCATCCAGGGGAGAAAGTTTCGGGCGCTGGGTAGATACACCCAGGACAGGACGCCAATCTTTTGCTGGACACACACTCACTGACACAGACACATACTGTACACACTCTATATGGGGGCATTTGGAGAACTCAATTGACTTCATCCATGTTTTTAGACTGTGGGAGGAAACCCACGTGGACACCGGGAGAACATGGAAACTCCACCCAGATTGGGATTGGAACCGGGAATCCCTATCGCTGAGAGGAGAACATGCTAAACCACTAAGCCACAATGCCCGACATTGTGTTGCCATACAGTTCAATTTCAGAGCAAGGTATTCCTATTGTTTCATAAAAAGAAACTGTGTGCAGGATTCCGTGACAGCAAACAGAAAGCCACACCTAATTATTAAAGGATCAGTTGCTTAAACAAATGGAATTGGGTATAGATCATGTATTGTGTGTCCTGTGGCTCTTCATGGATACGTGTAAAGAAACTAGTTTTCAACAGAACAATCTTTCATAATCTCACTGGACGAAGAATTTCCTGTATTTAACAATCCAGTCTTTATGTGCATTTTATAGTCTTCATGTGAAAGAGTTGTGATTCTTAATGAAAGTAAAACATCAGATGAATGACATGTTTTCAAAAGACCTTGACAGATGATGTGCAATTAGGGAACAATAAAGGGTGTTACTGCCGGGTGTAACCCAGCGCTGGTATGGATAGGAATCAGAAAGTGAAAGTAACCATAGCTTTAAAATCTGAGAACGTTTATGTACCTAACAGATTTTTGTTTTATGTAAATTTTGATGGTGAACCATCTGAAAAACACAGGACACCGGCCTCGAAAATCTCATAATCAGAAATGAAAAACCTGTCTATTTTACTATTCCGGGCAGCACGGTGGATTAGTGGTTGGCATGTTCTCCTCTCAGCGCTAGGGATTCTCGGTTTGAATCCCTATCTGGGTGGAGTTTCCATGTTCTCCCCGTGTCTGCATGGGTTTCCTCCGGGTTCGCCGGTTTCCTCCCACAGTCCAAAAACATGGATCAAGTTAATCGAGTTCTCCAAATTGCCCCATATAGAGTGTGTCTGTGTGAGTGAGTGTGCGCCCAGCGATGGATTGGCGCCCTGTCCTGGGTGTATCTGCCCAGCGCCCGAGACGTTCTCCCCTGGATGGGCATGAGGAACCCCCTCGCGACCCTAATAGAGGATAAAGCGGAAGATAATGGATGGATGGATTTTACTCTTCTAGTTTGCTACATTCCAAAACTAGTACTAGTATTAGTATTGGTATTGAATGCAGTTACACTAAATTGCCAGTTTATTAAAAGAATCTTAGTTCACACTGGACCTCCAACACTGTGAGAACAGAATGCAGCTTTGTTCTGCAGAGATACTGATCCAATTACAGTTAGAAGTTGCTGCAAAGTAGATGGAGGCACCGACATGTTCTAACCAGCCTGTTCTACACCATCCTGCATGTTTTAGAGGATAAAGATGTAATCAATGTGAAAAACCTAATGTTCCTGGAATCAATTCACGAATTAACCTTGAATTAAACACTGTGCATTGTCTTGCTGAAATGCTAAACACCTACCAGGAAGGGATGATCCTGGTTAACCACAATGCTCAGGCAGTCCCTACTGTCCATTCATCCATCCAGGTGTATCAAAGAACCCTGTTGGCTGGCCAAAAAACAAAGGATCATTTTTTTATGTTGAGGTTGAAAAAAATCTGACCCTCCGGGCCAGCAGCATATACAGTACCAGTTAAAAGTTTGGACACGCCCCCTTCTGGCTCTATTCTCTTTGCTCCACTTATCATATAGATGGACTTTGTAGTTCTACAATTTCAGACTGTAGTCCATCTGTGTTCTTTGTTGTTGGTTCTCTGTTCTCTGTTGGTCAGGAGCATCACAGAACAGGTATCATTTGGGTGGTGGATTGTTTATTGTCAGTTCTGCAGTGACACTGATGTGGTGAGGGGGTTCTAGTGCAGCAGTGCTGCTGGAGTTTCATTTCTCCACCTCAGTCACACTGCTGGGATAGGAATAATGCCCCCACCCAATAACCCCTGCTCTGTGGTGGTACTATTGGGGTTCTGACCATTAGAACAGAGTACACAGTATGTACTGTAGAACACAAACAGATGGACTACAGTCTGGAATTGGAGAACTACAAAGTCCATCTTTACAGGACGTGGAACTGAGAACATGGACAATAAGTGGAGCAAAAGGGGGCGTGTCCAAACGTTTGATTTGTACTGTATATAAAAGGTAAATAATTTTTTTATGATTGATTATAATTTGATTATGAAGAATAATTGGCACAAATGTAAACGGGAACAACAATAATAATTAAAAAAAAAAAAACACTGTAAAAATGGCAATTCTGAGGGAATTAACGCTTGAATTAAAAACTTATTTTCTTGTAGCTTAATTGTACTTCAAAAAAAGATATAAATCTTAACATTATTTTGATATCATTCTGGTTTTAAATCGTTTCTTTTGCTGTTTAAATAAAAAAATAACGCAGCTCCGCTAGTTTCTTGCGGTTTTCGCTCGCGCGCCGGTCATGTGATTGACATGGAGGCGGGCCAAAAGCGTGTGCGGGAACGAAAAGACCTGATTGGACCGCACACATGTCAACACCGGCTCGAGCTCGACGGCTGCTTGTGATTGGCTGACTGTGACGAACGGACGGGACGGAAACGTGAACGCTGCATAAAAATAGCAGATTCACTCGATCAAAGAGACGCGACGACTTCAAAGGTTCGCCGTTTAACTCTTTCATCTTTTTAGTTTATTATTTTATTTTCTTTCGAACAGACAAACTCTCTCCCAATTGGTCCGTTTTCATTCGAACGCACATGGTTACCTGAATTGTAATGACCGGGATAGGACGCGCTTTACTAAAGGTTCTGCTGAGGTTCTTCTGAGGTTCTGCTGATGTTCCGCTGATGTTCTTCTGAGGTTCTGCTGATGTTCTTCTGAGGTTCTGCTGATGTTCTTCTGAGGTTCTGTTGATGTTCTTCTGAGCTTCTGCTGATGTTCTTCTGAGGTTCTGTTGATGTTCTTCTGATGTTCTGCTGATGTTCTTCTGAGGTTCTGTTGATGTTCTGTTGATGTTCTGTTGATGTTCTGCTGATGTTCTGTTGATGTTCTGCTGATGTTCTGTTGATGTTCTGTTGATGTTTTTCAGAGGTTCTGTTGATGTTCTGTTGATGCTCTTCTGAGGTTCTGTTGATGTTCTGTTGATGGTCTGCTGAGGTTCTGTTGAGGTTCTGTTGATGTTCTGCTGATGACCGTTGAACTCCGCTGCTTTGCAGAGTTATAATTTAACACGCTTATCTGAGTGCACGCTGATTAAACGGGTCAGCAGGTCCTCAGGTGTGTTCTTTCTAAGCTGTTGTGTGGTTCTGTCTGCAGCACCTCATCCAGCACCATGGCTTACCTCCCCAAACTCTTCAAATATGTGGACGAGCATCAGGATGAGTACGTTAAGGTACAGCTGAGAACATTCATTCACTTTTTATATATATAAAAACATTTATTCATGTGCAATAGTTTAAAGTTTGCTATAACATTCCTATCATACTGTCTTGTGGAAAATTTAAAATGTGTCCAACGTTCTAAGGTTGTATAAAGTACAAAAAAAATCACTAGATGACTAGACAAAATCCTTGTAGAAATCTTGCAAAAGCATTTTGATATATATATATATATATATATATATATATAAAATTAAAAGTATAGTGTGTAATATATATATATATATATATATATATATATATTAAGTATAATTTATATAGTGTTATGTATAGAATGTATATTTCCTTCTTATAAATACAAGCACAACTCTGTGTGTGTTTGTGTGTGTTAATAATAATAGTAATAAATTAAACATATGTAGCCTTTAAGATACTCAAGAACGCTTTTGTCATGATCTTGACGGAAAAAACCCTATGACAGGGCAAGAGTGGAGGTATTTTGGGTGTGGTAGCTCAGTGGTTAATGTTGGGCTGTCAATCAGAAAGGTTGTGGGATCAAATCGCAGGTCCACTAAAGTTACCACTGTGGTCCGTGAATAAGACCCTTAACCCTGATTGCTCCTGGGCTGCTGTACCAACCCTGTGCTCTGGCCTAAACCATCAAGTTGGGGTATTTGTAAGTCTAAATGGCTAAAAGACCAAAAGTAATGTAATATATTAAGAAAAGAGATGATTTGGGGGTTTTGTATTCCCTATACAAATCCACACTGTTGCTTCGATTCCCATGACATTTGACATAATTACTCTGCGAAGGTTTATGTAGTCTTTACAAACCACAAAGAAGCAGAAGATGTCTCAGCACCTTTATGTGGTTTAAGCTGCAACACCACTTAAGCTATGTTTACAGTAGGGTAATTGTGGACAGAGCGTGTTGATTAACCTGGGCTGTTTTGTGTCCTGCAGCGCCTGGGTGAATGGGTGGCGGTCCAGAGTGTGTCCGCCTGGCCCGAGAAAAGAGGTGAAATCCAAAAAATGATGGTAATGGCAGCCAAAGATATTGAGAGGCTGGGTGGCACCGTGGAGCTGGTGGACGTTGGAAAGGAGAAGGTGAGGTTTACATCTGAGCTTGTTCCACCGGTTTGAACTTGTGTTCTAGATTCTTCTGATGTTTTTTTTTAATAATAAAAAAAAAAGCCAGAACAAACTTTCTAAACTTTTCCAAGATAAGTCTTGGATGGCAGATTGAATGTACGTCCTCCAGCAGTTAGGAAAATTTCAAGCAAATTTGCCCTCCTCCCTGAAATCACCTTTTTTTTTGGTAATTCCAAGTTTTCACTACTTGCCCGGAGTTATGTTTTGTGTGCTCTCTTTTTTTTAAGCTTCCAAATGGAGAGGAGATCCCTCTACCTCCTATAATCCTGGGTAGCTTGGGCTCAGATCCAGGCAAGAAGACCGTGTGCATCTACGGACACCTGGACGTCCAGCCGGCCAGTATTGAAGATGGCTGGGACACAGAGCCATTCACCCTGGTGGAGAAAGACGGTATACAGAACTCCTTTCTCTAATGCGACAAAAACAGGTGGCAACATTGACATGTGAAGCTTGGATCTGGTATTTCCAGATGAATGCTTGTATGCTATGTGAATCTCAAACAGGACCTTAGGGTGGGGAGGACAGATTGGGAAGGTGGCTCCAAGAAAAGAGGCCTTGCATTGACTCAGACTTAAAGGACTGTCCTCATTGTTTTGGCCGTATATAAAATCCTCCCACTTAATATCTGATTTGCTAATAAATGATTTTGCAGGAACATACATGTTTCATTG
Source organism: Corydoras maculifer (assembly GCA_019802435.1). Classification (NCBI taxonomy): domain Eukaryota; kingdom Metazoa; phylum Chordata; class Actinopteri; order Siluriformes; family Callichthyidae; genus Corydoras; species Corydoras maculifer. The sequence continues at coordinate 269,311 of JAFMOD010000854.1, read as the reverse complement.
TGCTGATGTCAGCTTTATTATAAGGTAATGCAGATTTATACAGACAGGATCCTTTCTGTTAGATCATAAGGAGGAAGAAATCCATTTACAGTTCATACGTGGAGTTCCTGTGAAATGAAGTGGTTTTGCTTCCCCTTATAAAACTCCTGACTCAGTTGCCCTGTGGCCTGTGTATCGCTGATCAGTTCTAATCTCATCTGCTTTTCTTTAAGATACAGCAGCAGGAATGCACACAGTCTCATCGTCTTGTGACTTGTGACTCTTCTCCCAGATTGTGTAATAGGTTGAAGTCCTGTGCTGTAACTCAGCTTTTTTTATATCAGGTTTTACTATCGGACTATATAAGATGATTAGACTGGTTTTGTGCGTGTTTGCTGTTTGATCACAGTCCAGCTGCATCACATGTTTATGATTTTATTTTAATATAAAGTGAAAAGACGGAGTTTGTGACCTAATGCTACTTGTCATGCAGGAAAAATGTACGGCAGAGGATCAACAGATGATAAGGGTCCTGTTCTTGCTTGGTTTAACGTCATTGAGGCATTTCAGAAGATTGGACAGGTACACAAACTTTAAAATCTCCTATATTAGGGTCACGGGGGTTCCCCATGCCCATGCCCATGCCCATATCCATCCAGGGGAGAACATTTAGGGCGCTGGGCAGATACACCCAGGACAGGACGCCAATCTATCGCTGGGCACTCACTCACACAAACACACTCTGTATGGGGCAATTTGGAGAACTCAATTGATTTGATCCATGTTTTTGGACTGTGGGAGGAAACCGGAGAACCCAGAGGAAACCCACACGGACACGGGGAGAACATGGCAACTCCACCCAGATTGGGATTCGAACCGGGAATCCCTAGAGCTGAGAGGAGAACCTGCCAACCACTAAGCCACTGTGTCGCTGGGGTTATATATATATAATTTAATTTATTCATTTTTTTTAGAAAAACAGTGGTCCAATGTAAACATACTGGTCTATAAAAGTTTAAAAGTCTATAAAAGCTTCGTTTTCACGCTGAAGTAGTTTTAAAAAATTGACTCCGTTAAAATGGGAAAAATAATAAAATATAATCCTAAATCCTATAATAATAATAATAATAATAATAATAATAATAATAATAATAATAATATTTACAGCTGTAAAAGGTACGGGCCATTGTTTTGGATTTTTGTAAGGATCTCCTGAGGTTTAGGAATCTGGGATGTGCTGGACAAACATATCTGATCAATATCATTTGGTTACGTTTTTAAATAAAAAAAATCTCTTTATTATAATAAATGAAGTAAATGATCTGTTTTGTTTCTGTACAGGAACTGCCGATCAACATTAAATTCTGCTTCGAGGGGATGGAGGAGTCCGGCTCGGAAGGATTGGATGATCTCGTGTTCGCCCGCAAAGATACCTTCTTTAAAAACGTGGACTATGTCTGCATCTCGGACAACTACTGGCTGGGAAAGACCAAGCCCTGCATCACCTACGGCCTGAGAGGAATCTGCTACTTCTTCATTGAGGTACGAAATAATGATTATTGTTGTCCTTTGTTCTGAGTTCTGTTCATTTACATTAAGAAGCGTTTCTGGAACGTTTCCCTTTAACTGTTTTTATCCACAGATTGAATGCTGTGATATGGATCTGCACTCTGGAGTCTTCGGAGGCTCCGTGCATGAAGCCATGAATGACCTTATTACTCTCATGGGTGAGCTGGTACAGCCACGTATTAAATTTCAGGAGAGATTAGAGAGTTATGGTAGAAGAGTGCAGCAATCAGTAATGTTATATAATGGACTGCCCCCTAGTGGTCAATAAACGTTAGTTAAATTAAAAGGGTAATCTTTTAAGGACTTTCATTGTTCTTAGTGTAATCAAAAATAAATAAAAAGGTCATTAATCACATTCAAACTGTATTTTTTACATTATTCAAAATTTATAAATATTGGCATTATTCGGTTCTGGAATGCAATTTGATGAGCTCAACAAAACTAAAACATTATGGCTTATCATATAAAGCAGGTTAACTCAGATAAAGACAGGGTCTATTTATTAATCTAATACATGACTTATCTGTAACCAAAGGTTGTTCCACTTTGATAAATAATCAATGGTCTGATTGTGTGCATTCGGGTGTCACTTAAATACTTTAAGCTTAATAACTTACCCTGATAAATGCAGAGTGTAGCAACTCAAATAATACCTATCTTTAATATAAATCATTTTAAGGGTTGAATTATGTTACAGAATGTATTGCTTTAAACACCCTTTATTACATTATCAGCATTTATTACAAAAATATTATTAGGGTGGTCAGCAAGTAGAGTGATTAGTGCAGTTTAAAAATTTTGAATTGACATAGTGCTGTAATGGTGTATTTATTTTATATATATATTTTTTATGTCACAGCCTCATTGCTGGATAAAAAGGGAAAAATCCAGGTGCCAGGGATCTATGAGGCTGTCGCTCCAGTCACCGACGACGAGAAGAAGCTATATGAAAAGATTGAGTTTGATATGGAGGACTACGCCAAAGATGTGGGCACCACGCGCCTGTTGCATAGCACCAAGGTACCCCCCATCCGCCCCCAAACCCGAATTCCTTCATTCCTACTGATTTAATTAGTATTTTTGTCCAATATAGTGTTTTATTTTAATTTTGATCGAAAACACACAAACAAACAAGTATCCATCCATTATCTTTCGCTTTTATCCATTATCTTATCCTATATTAGGGTCGTGGGGGGGGGGTTCCCCGTGCCCATCCAGGAGAGAACGTTTCGGGCGCTGGGCAGATACACCCAGGACAGGGCGCCAATCCGTCGCTGGGCACACATTCACTCAAATACACTCTATATGGGGCAATTTGGAGACTTTAATTGACTTCATCCATGTTTTTGAACTGTGGGAGGAAACCAGAGAACCCGGAGGAAACCCATGCGGACACGGGGAGAACATGGAAACTCCAACCAGATTGGGATTTGAATCTCTAGCGCTGAGAGGCGAACGTGATGACCACTAAGCCACTGTGCCGCCCAAAATACAACTAATAAAGTTGGTATTAGTAATAGGATCGTATTAAAAAATGTTACCTTTTAATAGAGCTGCTGTGGCAGATAATTTGATTTCATTTGAACAATCAGGGAAATTAATTTAAATAAATGCTTATAAATAATGTCTTTTAAAATTAGAGGAAATTGTATGAATATTGTTTTAAAGTCCCATATTTCAAAAGCATCGGATTGGCTGTGTGATTTTACTGATTTCAGTCTAACATTAAAGTCTGGTTTGATTGTACAGGAGCAACTGCTGATGCACCGCTG
>JAFMOD010000854.1:255991-263491 GCA_019802435.1 Corydoras maculifer | reverse complement strand
TAGTAGCCACACAGAGCAGGGGTTATTGGGTGGGGGCATTATTCCTATCCCAGCAGTGTGACTGAGGTGGAGAAATGAAACTCCAGCAGCACTGCTGCACTAAAACCCCCTTACCACATCAGTGTCACTGCAGAACTGACAAGAAACAATCCACCACCCAAATGATACCTGTTCTGTGATGCCCCTTAAAGAGGTTTAATGGCATTCTGCTATTTCTCGTGCACATCTTTTCCATGTATTATTTCCAATAATGCACTTCTGTTTTGAGTTATTTCTGTGTTAAATAATTTTTATATCATTCAGAGATCATTAAATGTTGCTTATGTTGTTGGTCTTTTCTAAATCTCTACAGGAGTAACTACATCCAGGGCACTAAAATGCTGGGTGCTTACTTCCATGAAGTGTCTCAGCTCAGTTAAGAGGACGACTGGAACCAGCTGGCCTTCGTATCATGTTCTTATACAAATAAAGACTTTTTGTATTGATTGTTTCTATGGCTATAACCCACAATCTCCCCAACAAGCCCCTCAGACGCTGGGCTTTGCTCTACAGAAGGTATGAATGTAATCATGTTTTATAAGACCTGTTTTTCAGTTGTTAAAAGGCATTACTGTAAATCTTTACCATGTTTTCCAGCAACATATCTTTACGTTTACAGTTATATTTCTCTTAAGTATTACACTTTTAAGAAGGTCGGAAGCACTTGAACTGGGGCTGTCATGTCAAATAAACATCATATCATGTGAGTGTTGATATATCCAGGCTGAAATGCATCACACAATATATGAACTCAGTGTGGAGGTGTGACGGTGCAATCAGAATTCTTTTTGAAAGCTTTAAGCATATGGAGTAAAAGACTGGGTCCAGCAGTCGTTAACAATGTTCATTTTACAATTAACAGTTCACTTTCAGAAGGCAGCATGGTGGCTTAGTAGTTAGCATGTTCTTCTCTCAGCCCTTGGGACTCCCGGTTCGAATCCCCATCTGGGTGGAGTTTCCATGTTCTCCCCATGTGTGCTTGGGTTTCCTCCGGGTTCTCCGGTTTCCTCCCACAGTCTAAAAACATGGATCAAGTCAATTGAGTTCTCCATATTGCCCCATATAGAGTGTATAAGTGAGTGTGTGTCCAGCGATAGGTTGGCGCCCTGTCCTGGGTGTATCCGCCTGGCGGCTGAGACGTTCTCCCCTTGATGGACATGGGGAACCCCACTGCGACCCTAATAGAGGATAAAGCGGAAGATAATGAATGAATGAATTCACTTTCAGGTGTTTGAAAACAAATGTCATCATACTTGCAGCCAAATGGTGGTGCCAGCAGTTCATATACAGTATCAGTCAAAAATTTGGACACGCACTGTTCTTGCTCCATTCTCTATTTCTATCATATAGATGGACTTTGTAGTTTTACAATTACAGACTGTAGTCCATCTGTTGTCTTTATGTTAGTCCCCTGTAGGTTCTCTGTTTACAGATGAACTATCATAGACTGGAATTGTAAAATCAAAATCACTTTGTATATGATTTAAATTACATTACCACATTTTGCAAATGCAAATTCAAAACATTTACCAGCGCGTTATATTCAAAGGTTGTGGTTGTCAGTTAAAAGGAAGTAATGATCTCCAAAAAGCATCAAGATTAACCTGGAACATGCTTTTCATCTAGAGCTTTTTTTTTCTTCTTTTTTTTCCTTCTTATTATTTTAATGATTAAAGGGTGAAAAGGGGTTGTTTGAGCAACTGGTCTGCTTCAATTCCTCTCCTTTCCAGTTCATTTGGTAATATGTTTTAATCATTGTGTTCTGAATGCAGGTGCAATGCAAATTTCAAAGATTTATGTTTATTTTTTATATTAATATTTCAAAATCAGGACAGTTCCAAGAAACGTGGCCTTGAGTTACTTTAATTAGACTCAAAAGCAATATGATGCAGTGTAAAGGCCAAGAATAGATCCAGTTTTGCTTTAGGGCATGTTGTAATATTCAAAATCACATAGATTGTCTGATCCAATACGACATCCTTTTACATCGCCTAAACCAAACTGTCAACAAAACACTTCATATTAGAGGTTTGAATCAACCAGAGAAATATGTTTGTGTGTGCATATATTATATTATATATATATATATATATATATATACATTGTTTGTGTGTGTGCATATGTACACACATAAACCTGCTACTCTACTTTGCCAGCCATTTGATACTAGGAAAAAAAAATCCATTCCCTGTCTGGGTAAATCTGCCTGCTGGTATGCCGTGTGGTGCCTACAGGTGGACTGACAGCTCACCGGTGGGTCTGTCCTCTCCATGCACGAGGTCACATCCATCCTATAATCCTCTACTCGTAGCCTGGGGACCAGGGCGAAAGCGCCCTGGTCAGTTGGACAGATCAGAACGGACAAACTTGTCTGGTGGCGCTAACTTTTAGTGATGTCCGCCCTCAAAATGGGAACAGACAGCCCGTCTCTGCCCTTAAGATTTATTACGTCTTTTCGGAAGGGTAAAGGTCCACCGGACAGTTTGGATTTTTCTCTCTGTCTTCCCATAATTGGAGCATGCTGAAGTGTACATCAGTTCCGTGAGACATCATGGCCTGTGGCAGTGGTGGCTTTGGCTGTGGACCTGTGTTTACAGTGTTGGTTGATGAATGAGATACAGTGTGATGTGGTTGTATTTTTAGATTGTACTCCAGTGAGGTGGTATGTTATTCAACAGGTCCATTCTGATATATATATATATATATATATATATATATATATATATATATATATATATATATATAGCCTTTATTGTAATATTATCATTTGAATTGTTTGGGAGATGTTCCAATTAAGAGTGACTAATGGCTAATAATTGAAAGACTAATAATTTTGTGATTTTTTAATTTAAAATTTAGCGACTAATAATTGAATGATTTGTTATGATTTTTGTTTTTATAAAATAAAGTATTTCAACTATGTTTTTAAACTCAGCAACAATTAAAATCCTGCTATTAAAGCAGGAATGTTCAAATGTTTTTATAAAACATCTAAAACATAAGTGAGTTCATAAGCTTTTTAACAATATGGCTGAATAAATATAAAGTACACATCATTTTAGGCTAGGTCATTCATATACCTTAGGATTTAAGGAAGGTCCCTAAGTCTCTTGCCTATGACTATTGACTAAAGAGCAGGTACAGTTTGGGGAAGGCCTGACCTTATTCATACTGATCAGCCTCTTGGAATGAATTAAAATGCCTATTAAACCCAGTGAGTACATTACATTCTAAATAAATGTCGCAGACTTGGTATCTGTGTACTGTTATGATCATCTGTAAATGTCATTTCTCTTCTGATTTATTTTATTTAGAAAACCAATGAATAGTTTCAGATAAGAGAGTTCTGCTCAGGTAAATCTGGGTTTTTTTTCAGATGGACACATTTGTTCAGGATCAATATAAATGTTAAATAATGTTTGATCTGAATAAAAATGATCCCTTCACATTTTAATTTAAAGAATCTGAGAGTCAATAAAATAGAAAACACACAGTACCAGCAGCGACAACTGGAAACATCCAGGCACCACAACAGCTCAGACAGAATTGGGTAGTTTCCACAATGTTGAAAATATTTCTGCAATAAAATATAATTTATTACTATTACTATTATTATGTGTGTGTTTGGGGGGTATTTGTGTCTTTCTCTGCATATCTATATAACTACACCACAAGTTTATTGAATAAAAGGTTGTAGGTTTCATATTAAAAAACATCATGACAGTTATATATCAAAGCAAACAGTTAAGTCCATTAAAAATGTCACAGTTGACGATGTTGCGTCTTGTGTTGTAAGATTATAGTAAATTGTTTTATTAGAGAATTGAATCTGCTTGCGTTCGCCTCTCAGCGCTAGGGATTCCCGGTTCAAATCCCAATCTGGGTGGAGTTTCCATGTTCTCCACGTGTCTGCGTGGGTTTCCTCCGGGTTCTCCGGTTTCCTCCCACAGTCCAAAAGCATGGATCAAGGTCAATTGAATTCTCCAAATTGCCCCATATAGAGTGTGTTTGTGTGAGTGAGTGTGTGTCCAGCGATAGATTGGTGTCCTGTCCTGGATGTATCTGCCCAGCGCCTGAAATGTTCTCCACTGGATGGGCATGGGGAACCCCCCCGCGACCCTAATAGAGGATAAACAGAAGATAATGGATGGATGAATGAATGTGCTTGGTGCAACATTGAGTCAAACAATTTTTTATAGAGTCGCCTCAGGAGTTGCATAGAACGGACTTCAATGTTTAACGATTTAACTGACTCGGTAAAGAGTCAATACTAAAGGTAGTTAACGTAGACTTTAACGTTGTAAATACTTATTGAAATTGATTTTTAAAAATCAACTTATTTGAGAGGGCAGCACTGTGGCTTAGTGGATAGCATATTCCAGTGCTAGGGATTCCAGGTTCGAATCCCAATCTGGGTGGAGTTTCCATGTTCTCCCCGTGTCTGCGTGGGTTTCCTCCGGGTTCTCCGGTTTCCTCCCACAGTCCAAAAACATGGATCAAATCAATTGAATTCTCCAAATTGCCCCATATAGTGCGTTTGTGTGAGTGTGTGTCCAGCGATAGATTGGCGCCCTGTCCTGGGTGTATCTGCCCAGCGCCTGAAATGTTCTCCCCTGGATGGACATGGGGAACCCCCCCGCGACCCTAATAGAGGATACAGTGGAAGATAATGGATAAATAGATGGACCTATTTGAGAGCCGCGACAGAGGTCGTCTAAAACGGACGTTAACTGTGGAAACAAATTTAATTTGGTTTATTTAACGTAGTGTAATTATGTCATTCACGTAGCGACCTGAATGATTTGTTTAAGAGTCGACACTAAACCTCAGCATTCAAACTATCTAAATCAATTCAAACGACTCATCGGAAAGAGTCGTTTAAGAGTCCAAACACACACGAGATTGCGGGTCTGCTTCATAAGCACAAATAAAGCGTTTAATCTGTTACTCTGCATTTAATCTGTCGCTTTTCACGCAGATTATTGTGTGATTTGAGAGACTAACGTGTTAAAAAAGTCCTTTGTTGTTAACAAAGTGAAGGAAAACGTTATAAAACGAAGAAACTCCAAGAACTGGGAGCACGACTCACCAGGTACAAACATTTTACCAAAATAAAAAAAACATGCAGCTAAAGTTAACATTATTCATTCTATTTATGAGATTTAAAGAGAATTAAATAACTGAATTATTTGTTTATATTCATAGAGACACCGTAAAAGTCCTCTACAGAGACTCGACGTGAAGACACACAAGATTAAAGACAATGAATGGTAAACTTTTTTAAATAATTAGTAATTAATAACAGCTCTTGTGTTTTATTCATTGTAGAAGCGATAGACAGTGTAAGGGTAATGATTAAATGTGTATAGTTGGCATATCAATCTGTGCATTAATCTGTTGCAGTGAAATCTTTGTGCAATTTGACTGCATTTATGTTTATTCATTCATTCATTATCTTCAGCTTTATCCTCTATTAGGGTCGTGGGGGGGTTCCCCATGCCAATCCAGGGGAGAACGTCTCGGGCGCTGGGCAGATATACCCAGGACAGGGCGCCAATCCATCGCTGGGCACACACTCACTCACACAGACACACTCTAAACGGGGCAATTTTTGAGAATTCAATTAACTTGTACCATGTTTTTGGACTGTGGGAGGAAACCGGAGAACCCGGAGGAAACCCACGCAGACACGGGGAGAACATGGAAACTCCACCCAGATGGGGATTCGAACCGGGAATCCCTAGCGCTGAGAGGCGAACGTGCTAACCACTAAGCCACCGTGCCGCCGCATTTATGTTTATAATGTGTATAATTTTATAATGTGTGTAATGTTTTATTTATTTTATCTCGTGTACATAGTTAGTTTTCTTTTTCTTTGGGTTGATCTTATTTTATTTTAATAAATAATTGATTGACGCAGGTTTTTGTATCAAATTTTGCCTTAATATGTACAATACTCATATTTCCCGAATCTAAATGAAACATCAGTTGGTATTGGTATTTCTATGTTTTATTTGTTGTAGAAGCGACAGACCGTCTAAGGGTAATGATTAAAAGTGGATAGGTGGCATTAATCTGTGCATTAATCTCTTGTAGTGAAATCTTTGTGTAATTAAACTGCATTTGTTTATAATGTGTATAATGTTATAATGTATATAATGTTTTATTCATTTTATCTCGTGTACATAGTTATTTTTCTTTTTCTTTAGGTTGATCCTATCTTATTTTAAAAAATAGTTAATTGATTCTTTAATTTCTTTTTACAATTTGATATATTCAACACTACTTCATACAACACTGTCTCTTTGCTGTCAACAATGTACATGCTTTATCTTATCTTATCTTATATTTTGTCCTAATTTGCCAAGTTACTTTTTTTTTTACCCTCAGCTCTATGAGTGAGCCAGGAGAATCTTTCACTTCGTTGTGCTACTTGTGTTTAATCCTAATCTATTTAGCCATTTATCCATATTTCTGTGTTACTATTCTCATTCGTCTTGTGTGGAGTGAGGGGAGATGGAGCCTAGCCCAGTACGTATGAGGATATACAAAGATTAGGTTCCATTTTATTAAGCAATTTTGCATTTAATCTTTAGTGAGAAAACAATAAATCAGCAAATTAAGGACCATGGGATTTTAATCTGGTCTGATTTTGAGCTTCGGATCATAGACTTCAGGAAAGACGTTCACTAAGAGTGACGCCATACTCCTTTTGGACGCTAGATGGCGACAAATAACCGGTCTTTGCCAGAGGCTCGGTTTAGATCTGAGCAGACTGCACTTAAAGGCAGACGCAGGTTTCTGTATAAAATTTTGCCTTAATATGTGCAATACTAATGTTTCCCGAATCCAAAACAAACATCAGTTGGTATCTCTATGTAAATAAATCATCCTTTGCACCCCGGATTATATTTACCTGCTCGGTCCATTCCAGAGCTGCTGCTTTGCTTTTGTCATAGTGAGAAATTATTTTTATGGAATGTATGTCTGATGCTATTAGTGTCCACTGTATGGGGAAGGTGGGGGTTTAACCTTGTATTTCCTGCATGTCGCATGTTACATGTCCTGCGTTTGCCACAGCTAGTTTTGGGGCAACACGGTGGCATTGGGTTAACGATTCGGCCTCACAGCAGGAAGGTCCCACCACTCCATGGTGGGATGAATAAAGATCCTCCCCATGTGTTTGTAAGTTTACACCAGGGACTCCAGTTTCCTCCCACAGTGCAAAGACAAGCCAGTAGGAAAATCCATCCATCCCTAATCTTCCGCTTTATCCTATACTAGGGTTGTGGGGGGGGGGGGTCCCCATGCCCATCCAGGGGAGAACGTTTCTGGGCACACAATCACTCAGACATACACACTCTATATGGGGCAATTTGGAGAACTCAATTGACTTGATCCATGTTTTTGGACTGTGGGATGAAACCGGAGAACCTGGAGGAAACCCATGCAGACATGGGG
>JAFMOD010000854.1:213541-254835 GCA_019802435.1 Corydoras maculifer | reverse complement strand
AAATCCATCCATCCCTAATCTTCCGCTTTATCCTATACTAGGGTTGTGGGGGGGGGGGGTCCCCATGCCCATCCAGGGGAGAACGTTTCTGGGCACACAATCACTCAGACATACACACTCTATATGGGGCAATTTGGAGAACTCAATTGACTTGATCCATGTTTTTGGACTGTGGGATGAAACCGGAGAACCTGGAGGAAACCCATGCAGACATGGGGAGAACATGGAAACTCCACCCAGATTGGGATTCGAACCAGGAATCCCTAGAGCTGAGAGGAGAACGTGTTAACCACTAAGCCACCCTGCCGCCCCAGTAGGAAAATCTTAAGTACTAAACATGCTCTGTGACTGTATGAGTGTAATCCTGTCAGGAAATGGTTATTGATGCTCTCCACATAATAAACTCCTAAATCTGTATGTACAGAACGAGATGGAGGTTAAATGATGGAACTGAGAAAGAAAAAGTGCAGACGTGCTGAGAGGATGCTGTCTGTCTGCCTCACTGCCATGTGTTCTTATTCTTTTTTAATCTGTCTGGAGTTTTATTCGACTCAAACAGTTAAAACTGAATAAAAGCTGATGCACTTTTACTTATGGTCTTAATAAATACCTTATTGTTTGGTATAAATTATTCAGTCTTTTCTCTTGTTTCACTCAAACACTCAGGGTTTTGTCATATTTGGTGCATCTTTACGTACATTGATGCCTTTGCGTAAATAAAGAAGAAATACAAAAAATCAGAAGTATTGGGACACCTCCACATTATACCTTCAATAACCTTTGCGATTCTAAGTTGATACCTTTTTCATATTTCTGAAATTTTGTCTGTTTGATTTTATTTTCCATTCATCTACAAAAGCATTTGTGAAACTAGACATATTGGATAAGAAGGTTTAAATAATCGGCATTGTATTTAGTCTTAAAGTCCCGGGGGAACAGTCATGGAAACAGTAAGGACCTATCGTTTCCCCCAAATCAAATTCAATATTAATAATAAAGAGGTGTCCTAATACTTTTCATTTACCTTACCAGTCAAATGTTTGCACACATTCCCTTTGTGCTCCACTTATTCATGTTTAGTTCCACTTCCTGTAAAGATGGACTTTGTAGTTCTCCAATTCCAGACTGTAGTCCATCTGTTTGTGTTCTACAGTACATACTGTGTACTCTGTTCTAATGATCAGAACCCCAATAGTACCACCACAGAGCAGAGGTTATTGGGTGGGGGCATTATTCCTATCCCAGCAGTGTGACTGAGGTGGAGAAATGAAACTCCAGCAGCACTGCTGCACTAGAACCCCCTCACCACATCAGTGTCACTGCAGAACTGACAAGAAACAATCCACCACCCAAATGATACCTGTTCTGTGATGCTCCTGACCAACAGAGAACAGAGAACCAACAACAAAGAACACAGATGGACTACAGTCTGGAATTGTAGAACTACAAATTATATGATAAGTGGAGGAAATAGAGGATGGAGCCAGAAGGGGACGTGTCCTTTTGACTGGTATTGTAAGAATGATGATTTTTTTTGTAGATATGTATAAACAACTTCCAAACCGATTAGAGTTTCTCTTTATAACCTAGCGATGTTATTGTTTAAAGCTTTTTATGGTAAGTGGAAATGAAGCAGAACAAACCAGACCCAGTTTATTGAATTTCTTAAGGCGCTTGTAGTGCCTGTCGATAACGTTTACATGCTTCGGAAAAAACAACCCGCAATCCTCCCTTTTACCTGCAGAGGTAGGTGGCTGACCTGAAGCCCTGGTCCTGGCTCTCTCCCAGATTACTTTAATTAGCTGCACACACTCCCAGATTAATCAACGATAGAGGGCCTCTAAGAGTAATTGATCACTTTTTCTTTTAAAAGGAGATCTAATTAGAAATGTCCATGACTTTGTCACGGCTGTCCCAGCTGCCCGTGTGCAAGGCAATACTGATTTACTGAAACGCCTTTGCGGCTGCTGCATCACCGGCCTTGTGGCCGCGCCGTGGCCCGTTTCCATACACACCTGACCACGAGGGATCCAACCTGCGAACAGTATGCCTGCGCTGTGTATGCAATCAGCTGCTTCTGCGTGAACAAGCATGGCTTCATCCTTTAATACATTAAGGAGCGTGATTTAAACCCATTAGGATCCCGGTCGCTCTAAATCACTCAATTCCTTTCCGTTCTCGGCGACTGCGAACGTCCGAGGCCATCTTTAGCGAGACGGAGCCGGTGATCAGCATCCGGGATGATGATTTTTGAGTGGAGTTCCTCTTTAATGCTCTAATACAATTAGGAGGAGACAGCTCGCTTGGTTATGTTTAATGGGGATGACATCAGAGGAGATAGTAGGGAATGAATAAGTCATTCTCGGGACTCATTTCAAACGTGAAAGATTCATACCAGCAATTTAGATGACAGTATTAATTTAACATGACACTGCATTAATGGTCGATTTCAGATTCACAGAACTCATTTAAGTGGAATGGACTCCCTTAATTTGATGAGATGTGATCGCAGCGAGATGTCACATCTCTCTCCATCTCTCTTCCCCCTGTGGCATGGGAAACACACATGGACACATGCTCGCCCGCCAGAATCGGCGCCGAATTCTGGGCATGTGTGCGTTCATGAGTGTGTGTGTGTGTGTGTGTGTGTGTGTTGGGGGGGGGAGGGGAAGAAGCTTTTTAGATAAACCAACTCAATGTCTCACTTCCCATTAGCACATTAGCAACTGATGTGGTTGCATTTGACACTGAATAAAGCCGCCCGCAGTCAGAGCTTTTAACTGAATGATTTTAAACACCTTACCCGAAAGTGACAATGGGGCGCATCCATCCATCCATTTATTGTGTTAGTTTTATTCACTTATCTCGAATTCATCTCATCTCACTATCTTCTACTTAGTCCTCCACTAGGGGCGCAGGTAGGGGGGTTCCCCATGCCCACCCAGGGGAGAACGTTTTAGGCGCCGGGCAGATACACCCAGGACAGACCGCCAACCCATCACTGTGCACACTCACACACAGACACACATAACATAGGGGAAATTTTGATGGGGCAATTTAGGGCAGCGTTGCACGGTGGCTTAGTTGTTAGCACGTTCTCCTTTCAGAGGTAGGGATTCCTGGTCCAAATCCCAATCTGGGTGGAGTTTCCATGTTCTCCCCGTGTCCGTGTGGGTTTCCTCCGGGTTCTCCGGTTTCCTCCCACAGTCCAAAAACATGGATCAAGTCAATTGAGTTCTCCAAATTGCCCCATAAAGAGTGTGTCTGTGTGAGTGAGTGTGTGCCCAGTAATAGATTGGCGCCCTGTCCTGGGTGTAACTGCGCAGTGCCCGAAACGTTCTCCCCTGGATGGGCATACCTAATATAGGATTAAGCGGAAAATAATGAATAAATTTAGGGCAGCCAGTTCACCTTGAATCCATGTTTTTTAACATGAAAACTAGATTGGGATTTGTACCTATCACATTCGCCTCTCATAACTAGCGATTCCCGGATTTGGGTGTATCTGCCCAGCACCCGAAACGTTCTCCCCTGGATGGGCATGGGNCTGTTTGTGTTCTACAGTACATACTGTGTACTCTGTTCTAATGATCAGAACCCCAATAGTACCACCACAGAGCAGAGGTTATTGGGTGGGGGCATTATTCCTATCCCAGCAGTGTGACTGAGGTGGAGAAATGAAACTCCAGCAGCACTGCTGCACTAGAACCCCCTCACCACATCAGTGTCACTGCAGAACTGACAAGAAACAATCCACCACCCAAATGATACCTGTTCTGTGATGCTGCTGACCAACAGAGAACAGAGAACCAACAACAAAGAACACAGATGGACTACAGTCTGGAATTGTAGAACTACAGAGTCCATCTATATGATAAGTGAAGGACATAAAGAATAGAGCCAGAAGGGGGCGTGTCCTTTTGACTGGTATTGTAAGAATGATGATTTTTTTTGTAGATATGTATAAACAACTTCCAAACCGATTAGAGTTTCTCTTTAGAACCTAGCGATGTTATTGTTTAAAGCTTTTTATGGTAAGTGGAAATGAAGCAGAACAAACCAGACCCAGTTTATTGAATTTCTTAAGGCGCTTGTAGTGCCTGTCGATAACGTTTACATGCTTCGGAAAAAACAACCCGCAATCCTCCCTTTTACCTGCAGAGGTAGGTGGCTGACCTGAAGCCCTGGTCCTGGCTCTCTCCCAGATTACTTTAATTAGCTGCACACACTCCCAGATTAATCAACGATAGAGGGCCTCTAAGAGTAATTGATCACTTTTTCTTTTAAAAGGAGATCTAATTAGAAATGTCCATGACTTTGTCACGGCTGTCCCAGCCGCCCGTGTGCAAGGCAATACTGATTTACTGAAACGCCTTTGCGGCTGCTGCATCACCGGCCTTGTGGCCACGCCGCGGCCCGTTTCCATACACACCTGACCACGAGGGATCCAACCTGCGAACAGTATGCCTGTGCTGTGTATGCAATCAGCTGCTTCTGCGTGAACAAGCATGGCTTCATCCTTTAATACATTAAGGAGCGTGATTTAAACCCATTAGGATCCCGGTCGCTCTAAATCACTCAATTCCTTTCCGTTCTCGGCGACTGCGAACGTCCGAGGCCATCTTTAGCGAGACGGAGCCGGTGATCAGCATCCGGGATGATGATTTTTGAGTGGAGTTCCTCTTTAATGCTCTAATACAATTAGGAGGAGACAGCTCGCTTGGTTATGTTTAATGGGGATGACATCAGAGGAGATAGTAGGGAATGAATAAGTCATTCTCAGGACTCATTTCAAACGTGAAAGATTCATGCCAGCAATTTAGATGACAGTATTAATTTAACATGACACTGCATTAATGGTCGATTTCAGATTCACAGAACTCATTTAAGTGGAATGGACTCCCTTAATTTGATGAGATGTGATCGCAGCGAGATGTCACATCTCTCTCCATCTCTCTTCCCCCTGTGGCATGGGAAACACACATGGACACATGCTCGCCCGCCAGAATCGGCGCCGAATTCTGGGCATGTGTGCGTTCATGAGTGTGTGTGTGTGTGTGTGTGTGTGTGTTGGGGGGGGGGAGGGGAAGAAGCTTTTTAGATAAACCAACTCAATGTCTCACTTCCCATTAGCACATTAGCAACTGATGTGGTTGCATTTGACACTGAATAAAGCCGCCTGCAGTCAGAGCTTTTAACTGAATGATTTTAAACACCTTACCCGAAAAGTGACAATGGGGTGCATCCATCCATCCATTTATTGTGTTAGTTTTATTCACTTATCTCGAATTCATCTCATCTCACTATCTTCTACTTAGTCCTCCACTAGGGGCGCAGGTAGGGGGGTTCCCCATGCCCACCCAGGGGAGAACGTTTTAGGCGCCGGGCAGATACACCCAGGACAGACCGCCAACCCATCACTGTGCACACTCACACACAGACACACATAACATAGGGGAAATTTTGATGGGGCAATTTGGGGCAGCGTTGCACGGTGGCTTAGTGGTTAGCACGTTCTCCTTTCAGAGGTAGGGATTCCTGGTTCAAATCCCAATCTGGGTGGAGTTTCCATGTTCTCCCCGTGTCCGTGTGGGTTTCCTCCGGGTTCTCCGGTTTCCTCCCACAGTCCAAAAACATGGATCAAGTCAATTGAGTTCTCCAAATTGCCCCATAAAGAGTGTGTCTGTGTGAGTGAGTGTGTGCCCAGTAATAGATTGGCGCCCTGTCCTGGGTGTATCTGCGCAGCGCCCGAAACGTTCTCTCCTGGATGGGCATACCTAATATAGGATAAAGCAGAAAATAATGAATGAATTTAGGGCAGCCAGTTCACCTTGAATCCATGTTTTTTAACATAAAAACTAGATTGGGATTTGTACCTATCACATTCGCCTCTCATAACTAGGGATTCCCGGATTTGGGCGTATCTGCCCAGCACCCGAAACGTTCCCCCCCCCCCCCGAGACCCTAGTAGAGGATAAAGCGGAAGATGGATGGATGGAAATAAATAAAAGGCGGGCTCGGATAACGATAATGAGTTCAGCTGATTTTTAATTTGTGTTGTGTTGTAAGTCGCTTTAGACAAAATCATCTGTTAAATGTCTAAATGTAAATGTACCTTATAGGACGTAATGAACGTAGAGAACATGCAAACTCAATTTTTTACATCACCATGTCGGCCCAGGAGCTTCTTGCTGTGAGGCTTCGACTCCTGAATAAACAAACGGATAACGTTACAGCGGTATTACTGCATGTTTAGAAGTTGGTTTCATTCCGTTATGCCGTTGGATCCTCAAAGCAGAGCCATTTTTCTTGGGCGCTAGCTCTCGCCTATGCTCCTCTGCTCCTCTGATGCCTCCGCCTTGTTGACAAGGTCTCACGCTGTGTGTTTGTGACTCAAGGCGTGTGTAGGTCTGTGTGTGCGCTGTCCGGACGGCTCGAGCCCTGACTGGGTGTGTCTCTGAGGCCCCGCTAATGGCTGGAGTCGGTGCTCTCGGGCGCACTGATGGATGGCGGGCAGGAGCGCCCTCTCTTTCATCCCGACAGGCCTGACTCCTCTGATTTATTAATGACAATAATTAGGAGTAAACCTCTCCATGACCAAACCCTCCATGATTAGCGCACTAATGATGGAGGGGAGGGCCGTGGATACGGCGATCTGATTAATGCTGGCCATTTTGACCTTTTAAAACCGCACCACTCTCACATTCTGGCGGGAGAGATAGAGCGAGGGCGACAGGCTGCGATGTCCACTCACAATTAGCCGACGACTGTATTAATGTGCGATGCGCCATTTTCGGCCGCGCGATCTGCTCTCGAGCTTGGGTGTAAACTTAAAAAAAAAAAAATTATTATTTTGAGATGGGGGAGGAAAAAATTAGGAGGATTGAGCGCTTGAACTTTCTTTTCTTTATCGATTCTGTAAGTAAGGGCATGCTGGACATCACGGTGAATCGGAAATGCCAGTGAAACTTTCACTGCCCACGTCCACTTCGTCAGGCCACTCCTCTCGGTGACATTCGATTAACGGATGCAAATGACAGTCAAAAGCCAGTTAGAGAGGCCATATTTCCTCCATCGCGTGGAAATTGAGAATCCAGGATGGACACCGGCAGCCATTCATATTCCCTTAATGAATGGCAAAGTCGTGCCGTTTGAAAGCCTACACCCAAAGACTTTCATGTAATGGAGGACGAGGGGGTGAAGGTCAGCCTTCTCACTGGGGGTCAGACAGAAGGCAATGAAGTCGGAGACAGGCAGGATCAAACGCCCAACGCCACATGAGGGCGCCCTGTGAGCTCGTTGGGTCTTCCGTGCGTCGAGACCAGACGAGACGTCACGCCTCCCCGATGGCCCGGGCCTCAGATTTGTGTCCGACATCAAAGGTGTCAGAGGTGAAGCGGGCGTCGGCATGAACTATTTGACAACTCGGCCAGCCACCGGCATGCAAACGAAGGCCGGCGTCCCGCCGCACGGCGCGGACCTAATTTTTCCTCATTAAAAAGTCCCCCTGCCTGGTGTTGTTATAATTTTCCCCGCTCCATCTCCGAAAACAGAGGGCCTCTGATTGAATGCGGGTAAAGTCGGTCATCATAACATGACCTGCAGATACAGCAGAAACGGTGCGGCGGCTGACCCCGGCAAAGTGCCTCGCTGCACATATTGCGCAATCCTTCATATTTAATGGGGAAAACATGAGGCTGTGATTTTGTGGGCGCTCTCGCCGGTGTCTGCCGCTCGGGGTGGAGTAAAGCCACTTAATGAGAATCCCCTCTTCTCCTCAATCATTTTAAAACAGGCACTGCACTCAGCAGCCTTGGCTTCCCTCTAAGGACCCCCGCCAACTTACCCCCCCCCCACCCCCTGCCCATCCACACCCCACCGCCGTGTTGTGCTCGTTTTTGTACGCGCTAAATTATGCATGAGCCCCTTAAACGCCGTGAAACATTGGTTTAATATGGAACAAACTTGTTTTCTATCTTCCCCACTCAAATTAGGGCAGGATGCCTTAACTTTTTCCTCCCGCTCGCCGCCCCTGGATGTGGTTGATGGCCTCCTCGTTTCGTCTCCTTGGACCATTTTTATCTGCCAGCCGCACAAATACCACATGGTATATTTTTCCCCTTTCGCCCGTTGCGCTCCTTTGAGATAAAGTCGGAGAACGTGAGCGTCTTAAACTCAAGTTCGGGCGTGATTTAAAATCACTCACGTTGGCTTTTCTTCCTATTTAAGATTAAAGCCCGACATCAGTAATGCTTCACCCTTAGCGCCGGCATGCGCGTGTCAGGCCCCATCCGCGACAGCAAGTCAGAATGGAGCTCTTAACTCGGCTCCATTGTTAAACATCATCCTCCGCTGTAATATTTTGTAATCCTCCACGAGAATCCGGTTAAAACTACACGCGCTAACTATTTTTACTTGCCTTACTAGCTGCGCGCAGATGAGAGCGGATATGTAGATGATTATATTGTCATTTGCCGAGCCTCAGCGCTGGAGTAATTGTAAATCATTGCCTCATGACATGTCAAAGGATGTCGGTAGCGGGCAATTAAATGGCACAATATAATAGAGCAAATTATTGCCTGTCAGATTTTGAACAACACAGTTGGTATTTGAATTACACTTAATCATTATGTGCATTAGAAAGCTCTTTGGAATCCCGCGTAAGACCGAGCGTGAGCCGCTACATTATTTAAACCTCTAATTGTGAAAGCCATTTATTTGTGGCTGGAGTACAACAAGTAGAGTCTCACAAAGCGACGCCGACTTAAAAGCTCAATACATCCAAATCAAAGTCTTCAGGGGCACCGACCAAATTGGCCAAAATGGGCAATTTTCACAGGCAAGTGTTCTATAATTTCAGACTGCAAGGATGAATATTAAATATTTACTTTTAACCCAACGAGGCTCCGGGATCCCTCTTTGCATAATTCATTTAACGAAACAAATGAGGCTGTATTTTGTCTAGACACCACATTTCTGTTTCCCAACACCGCTCTGGGTTGGCTTGCCTGCGTCGTCGGCGTTCCTGTTCATAAACACCCGTCCGTTCGGTCATGCACGGGGGGTTTAGTGCACACGAATTAGGTAATTCCTTGTTTTACACCATATACGCACACTGAGAAATACACGCCACAGACGTGTCTTTGACAGTCGCTTAAAGTAATAGTGATTCATTGACTATTCTTCAATTCGCAATCCCGGAACGCCGCTCTTCCAGGACTCCCGCTCGGGGTTTATTGCCGTTGCTGATCCCCTCTTGCCTACAGGACCGCCTACGACCCCACACGGGCATTTTCTATCCTCCGCAGTGCAGCTTGTACTCTGCTTTCATTACGATTCTGTGATTTTTATTTATTTTTTTAATCAGGAATTTTCATGATCTCTATTTTAGTGCACCCACTGCGTGCGTGTGTGTGTTTGTACGAGATATAAGGCATGCGGCGGATAACAAAACACCCACACACTCACCACAATGTCACCGTACGTGTGCATTTTGTTAGGCGACACACAGCTTTCATATCAGCATGACTTAAATACTGTTGTCATAGCAAGTCAGCAAACTCACTGATTATAATTACATGTTTGAAGTGTGTGAGGAAAATATGGCTCTTTGGGCATAAAGAAACTGCCTGCAAAACTCGGAGACGCACAAAATGAACAGGGAAACATGGCACCGTGGGTAATACCTTGTGCATGTCCCATTTGTTTATGTGTATGAGGACTGCGAGCGATCATAGCCCACAGGATTGTTAATGAGATGCCGTGGGTCAGTCTGTCAGAGGTTCCTGCATGCCCACAGAGACCCAGGGTGGGATTTTCACCCTACACACTGTAGACGCTGGGGAACTTGGGGACTAAATGCCTGTGCCCTTTCACACGATTGCATGCTGCACACCATGCCCCGGTGCAAATCACTTAACACAGTGAAATTCATTGGTACAGTAACAAGTAATAGCCTGGGGCCATTAACTTTAAATAGGGGATGATGTTAAAATGGGGAAGCACGTAGGTCCCGATTTAAATATGCTCTCATTTATCCTTTAGTTATCCAGTTTTTTGCATTTTTCTTTATTATTTTTTTCTTTATTCTTATTTCTTTATTATTACTGTGTAAATCTACAGTGATGGTCAGAAATGCCGTAATATTTCTATAGACAGGGCTCTGAAAGCCTGGTGTCATCTATTTAATTTTTTTTTTATCGCTTAGAATCAAATTGTATGGAATTACTGTTTAAAAATAAGTATTTATTAACATATGAATATTTTGTATTTGGTAATTAATAATAATAATCCTTTTTTTTAATACTGTGTTAACCACATGTTCTAGTATTATTTGTAAATAAAAGTACATTTTGCTTATAGAACCTATTTTGGATGAAATTAGGTGTAGCATCTGTTTCTGTGTATCAGTTGAATATCTGATGCTTCCTTCATATCATTTTAGTAAAAGGAGCTGCAGAAGGAGCTCGCTCTGTCACTCGGTTCTCAAAATGTTGTCTGGGACACTAAAGCTCATGTTTATTAATTCATATAGCACATTTTATATCAGTGAATTTTTTAATAACAGCATCACAAGCTTCTAAAACCCGAGGAATGACTTAAATCCATGGGGTTTCCGTCGATCCAACGTTAACTGGGGTTCAGTAATAATACTGTATTGTTATAATCAGATGTTAAATCCGATAGAGATCAAGAACATCACATGTCAGTTTAGTTCTTCAGTCTTTTATGATTTTTATGATTATCAGTGATCGTGCTGGAATCCCTGTAGCATCACGGCAGTGTTAAGGATAACCTAGAGATAAACATGCTAATAAAACGCATAATGAACAATAAGAAACATTATGATCTCATAATTGAGTGGCAGAGGGTGTGCTACAGCAAAATACAGCATCAGACTTAAAGAACAGTGTGACTAAAAGGGAAGAACCTGCAGAGTACTTAGTCACGAGGGTGCTGTCGAAAGTAATTGCATCCCCTACTCATTGTGGAATGAACAGGTCATTCAGGTGGCTTTTAAACGCAATGTGTACTGTGAAAGGGATCGTAATTATATATATATATATATATATATATATATATATATATATATATATTTTTTTTTTATAATATGCACTCAAATATTGCAGCACAGTCATTTCAGACTCCCGTTGTGTGTTAACAGGTGTGTGACTCAAGTGTAAATAAAAAGAAGAGAGAATAATGAGGTTATTTTATATATGCTTTTTGTTTTAGGGATGTTGTATCCCTAAAAATACAGTATACAGATTAGATAAGTAAAATATAATAGAATAATATATATTCATAGTTGTACATTCTATTATATTTTACATATTTATACTGTATTTTTAGCTCATTTTTTTCTTTAATTTAAATTGAAGTTCTAACTTTAAAAGCACAGGGTAAACGGGGCCCGTGAGCCATAATTTTGTTTCAGTCTCATGTACCATATGCGATATAAATGATGCTAAAAATTCTTGAATCTTGTATCTTGGCTGCCCGTGTCTATGCATGAGGGCATCCTTTATCGCGTCTTCTTGCTTTTTTAGGATTGTCCACATACTCTGATACACAGGATTAAACTAATGATGCTAGCTGTCCTACCTCATCATTAGCTGACAAATGGCAACTTTGGCTCATTTGATATTATTTTTACACCCGCCGACCCCCGCTGCTATTTTAGGCCCCATTTCTCCTTGTAAATGTTCAAGAATGTAGGATTGGATTTGCAATTGGGCTTTTTTTTGTCTTCTTCCTCTGCGCAGCACATGGGTGGAGTGTTGGGTTATTCTGAGTGTGTAAAGAAGCCATCATGGAGACAGTGCGGGCTGAGACCTTTTCTTTTCACTGTCACCGGGCCCCATCCCTGTCTGTCATATCATATCAGTGCAGCCCTCCCACTAAGAGATGGGCTTGTTCAAAGTGCTGCTTTGGCTTATGTTGCTCCTAGTCAGATTCCCCGGAACATCTGTTTCCTTTCGGGAGGAGGAGAGGCAAATGGGCCCATTGTCAGCGCTGTATCTGTACTTGTATGGAGATCCTTTGGCTTCTAGGACAGGTTGGAATTATCCGCGGAGGGTGAAAAGCAAATAGCCCTATAGCTCAATCACCATTGTTTGGAATCAGTCAGCAGTAATATTAGTGTTGCGCAGAACACAATTACTCAATAGCAGCGTCTTAGTGTCGTCTTGAATTTATCCTCCTGACAGATCCGGAGACGGATAATTTAATGCAAGTTATGATTAAAATCCCCTTACTGTCAACCCCCCTTAGAACAAATAACAAATACCTCTGTTTGGAAAAATGACAGTTTTAAAAATAAATGAAATTACACGTTACAGAGCGAAAGAGAGAGAGAGTGAGCGAGCGTACGTGCAGGAAGAGGAGAGAAGCGATGGAATTTATGGAGCGGAGATGTGCTGCGGGTTGATTTAGGATTCGTGCTGGCGAAGGGGGGGGGAGTGGTGGGGGGTGGCGGCAGAAGTTAATGACTGATTAACAACAGCAATTAAAAGATGAGGAAAAGGTATATAATTAAAATGGAAGTTCTTGCTTGTCAAGAGCATGCATGTCATCCATTGTGGGCTTGTTAAAAAAGCCAGAGGAAAAAGAAACCGGCACTTAATTTGCAGCTTGGCAGAGAGTACGGGGGTTGATCGCTTGCCCGTGGACGCTTTTCTGAAGGCTGTAACTCAGCTGCGACTGAGGCCATGTCATTAGAAGTTCAAAGCCATGCATTTTGTGTTGACAGTCATCGGCAGAGGATATTTGGCAGTCAAGAGTAATTTAACTTAATTAATGGGATGCATATTTGATGGGAGGAATAAAATATTCAGGCTCAGCAAAGTGGAAAAAAGGAAAGATTTAGTGGGAGCGAAAGGTGGAGGGATGTAATTTGTGCATTCAATCCAGGGCCGGCTAAGGGGTTTGGAGAGTGTGTGTGTGGGGGGGGGGGGTGTTAAGATGGAAAGATGAAAACAGTAGTAGAAAGAGGGGTAAGGGAGTGGAGGGAAAATAGCAAATGATGGAGAAAGGGGTATAAAGGGACAGAAAATGGGGAACGGGCAAGGTACAGGACGGAAGTCAGACTGGGTGAAGAGGAGGAGGAGGAGGAGGAGGAGGAGGATGAAGGGCTATATAGAGCGGTGTTAATGGAGAAGGTTATCCATCCTCATTCAACAATCAGCTTCATCTGGGCGGGTTCTGCTTTAATGATCAGCGTGCCGGCTGAAGGCTACACATATGGATAGGGCTGGATTGTTTTATTTAATGTGTCCTTACAGATAATCATTACTGTCCGAGTCGGTCTGTCTCAGATCTGATTTAAACCGGATTTTAACCTCGGATTAAAACGACATTCAGTCTAATGCAAATACTGGGACAAATGACATGTATTTCGTTATCCAATAGAAACAAACGTTATCTACTGATTTCATTCATCCATCCATTATTGTCCGCTTAATCCTCTATTAGGGTCGTGGGGGGGTCCCCATGCCCATCCAGGGGAGAACGTTTCGGGCGCTGGGCAGATACACCCAGGACAGGACGCCAATCTATCACTGGGCTCACACTCACTCACACACGCACACTCTATATGGGGCAATTTGGAGAATTCAATTGACCTTGATCCATGTTTTTGGACTGTGGAAGGAAACCGGAGAACCCGGAGGAAACCCACGCGGACATGGGGAGAACATGGAAACTCCACCCAGATTTGGATTCGAACTGGGAATCCATAGCGCTGAGAGGAGAACATGCCAACCACAAAGCCAACGTGCCATCCATCTACTAATTTATTTACTCAAGTTAACATTAAATATAAAATGTGTCTCGTACAAAGCTATTGGAGTTTTAATTGGTAAGGAATTAATCACATCTCATTATCTTCTGCTTAATTCTCCCCATGCCCATTCAGGGGAGAATATTTATGGCGCTAATCTTTCGCTGGGCACACTTTCACACAGACACACATACACACCACATAGGGGCAATTCACATAGGGGCAATGTGGAGCAGCCAATTCACCTTGAATGCATGTTTTTAGACTGTGGAAGAAACCCACATGTACCTACAGTATGCAGACACCTACATTATCAACCTGCAGGAGCTTTCTGAGAAGTCTTTATACTTGATTTTGAACACTGTTGGATGAGAGGACCTAGTTTATTTCAAAGGTCATCCATGGGGTTAGGGTCAGGGGCTCACAATGAACCTACTCAGCTATACCTGTATGGGCTGTGCTTGGTGCACCAGGGCAACATCCCACTGAAGCAGAAAAAGGGACTTCCTCGACTTGCCCCCACATACTTAGAAGCAGAACTTTCCCAAAATGCAGATGAGATTCTCAGATTTGTATACCTGAGGCAGTTTGCACTGAATATTACACCTGAGTTCAATCATCCATCCATTATCTTCTGCTTTATCCTCTATTAGGGTCGTGGTAGGGTTTCCCATGTCCATCCAGGGGAGAACGTTTCGGGTGCTGGGCAGATACACCCAGGACAGGGCGCCAATCCATCGCTGGGCACACACTCACTCACACAGACACACACACTTTATATGGGGCAATTATAGAGACTGAATTCAATCATTAAAATCAATTTCCCAAACCTGACTTTACTCTAAAAAGTAAGCCACTGACTCTTACTTGAAACCGAGCCGAACATGTACGCAGCGGTCATGGCATTGTAAACATTAATGCAACATGCTCATTTCGGTCAGCTGTTGCAGACGGGCATTAATCATTACTTCACCAAAGTTCAGTCATGAAAATAAAAAGAAGTTGCTTTAGTGGTAATGACCAGATGTGCATGAGCTGTTTAATAGGAAGCTTTGTAATTACGTTTTATATAAAGTCCTCAGAATCAAGTTTCTGGAAAAAAAAAACTTTCCGTTCTTGCATAAGCCTGCTCCGGTTTAAATTGGTTATATCATTAAAGCTGTGGCCTGGAACCGGTTTAAAAAAAATAAAATGACATGTAGCATTATTAATTCTGGACTAAAAATTCGATCTATATATAGATATACTGTATGTGTGTATGTATATATGTGTGGGTGTATGGGTGGGCGGGCCTGTGTGTGTGTGTGTGTGCATGTGTTATTACTTTTGCAGAAACGTTTCAACCACTGAACTGGTAAAACTAAAAGATCGAAAATTTAAATATACATCATATTTAGTTAATGTTGTGTTTTAATCTGTATATATATTCTCCATGTTCTTAATTCCACTTCCTGTAAAGATGGACTTTGTAGTTCTACAGACTGTAGTCCATCTGTTTGTGTTCTACAGTACATACTGTGTACTCTGTTCTAATGGTCAGAACCCCAATAGTACCACCACAGAGCAGGGATTATTGGGTGGGGGCATTATTCCTATCCCAGCAGTGTGACTGAGGTGGAGAAATGAAACTCCAGCAGCACTGCTGCACTAAAACCCCCTCACCACATCAGTGTCACTGCAGAACTGACAAGAAACAATCCACCACCCAAATGATACCTGTTCTGTGATGCTGCTGACCAACAGAGAACAGAGAACCAACAACAAGAACACAGATGGACTACAGTCTGGAATTGTAGAACTACAAAGTCCATCTATATGATAAGTGGAGGAGATGGAGAATGGAGCAAGAAGGGGGCGTGTCCAAACTTTTGACTGGTACTGTGTATATACTTTTCTGTGTGTGTGTGTGTGTGTGTGTGTGTGTGTGTGTGTGTGTAGTACTAATACTACTACTAATAATAAGTCAGCCTTCATGCCCTGATGTTGAGCTCATTTGCTGAAAGCTCATGTGCTGTTGGTT
Organism: Corydoras maculifer; assembly: GCA_019802435.1. Lineage (NCBI taxonomy): Eukaryota > Metazoa > Chordata > Actinopteri > Siluriformes > Callichthyidae > Corydoras > Corydoras maculifer. The sequence goes on along the minus strand of JAFMOD010000854.1, from coordinate 239,035 downwards.
TGAACATGTATTTCTTTGCGTGAGTGACCGAAGTCCGTGTGCTGAGTTTCATCCAGCGCTCTGACCATTAAGCGTCCGACATGTCGCACACATTCAGTATTAATCATGATCTATAGACTCTTGGTTATTAAAAATGTGCCGTTTGGAAGAGTCCGCGAGCTGCAGTGGAATTCAGCTGTAATGGTGCAGGTTTAACATCTCACAGCTGGAAGTTCCGTAAACGAAAAGTGCAACAAAGAAAGTGTCAGTGTGTCTGGAAGAATTGCCTTGTGCGCCATGAAAGAAGGAACACAGATAGATTTGGTGCAGCTGCTTTTAAGCTCCTTAGAGAGGCTTTTTTTTCTTTTTTTTCCCCCCTCTCCTCCTTACAGAGAAAGAAAGTGAGACTGCACTGTCAACGAAACGCCGCTGATGTACTGGATTTAAATTCACATCAGATGGTGAATGCAGTAATTGAACTAAATATTAGAATTTGGATTTATATCATTATAATTTAAGTGAATGACAGTAACGGCGGCGGGAGGCTCCAGGGTCGGTGCTGTTACCACTCAGCTTCAAAGTCACTGTATCGTGTGGTTGGTCGATGTCTGTGTCGAGTTTCGCTCATCTGTCTTGTGGTGGCTTCCCAAAAAAACATGCCAGTAGGGGAACGGCACAGGGTTCAAATCCTCTTGTGAGTCTGTGTGTAAGCGTAATGGTTGTGGACCTGTAATCGTCACGTTGCCTTTGTGTTTTCGGGATAGGCTCCATACTCAGATGATCTTGAATTACATAAGTTCTCTGGATAAAGCAACATTATTGATGTGGTTTTTATATAGAACACAACAAAACAAAAAAGGTTTGCCTGTGATATAACAGTAAGACAACAAAGCAGCTAAAGGTAAAACCTTTTTGTCTTTTTAAAGAATTATTTAGCGTCCCAGGAGCAAACCACCTTTCAGCTTTATAGAGGAATGAGAACTGATTCTTTTATGTTGTTCGAGCTGTATGTTCCGCCATTAAACGGATGCTGTTAGGACGAAGCTGAGCTGTAAATGTGGATCCATGAAGTGAATACATATTTACGTTTTGAAAATTTGCTGTAAATTGGGTGCAAACTATTTTCCATCCATCCGTTATCTTCCGCTTTATACTATATTAGGGTCCCGGGTGGGTTCCCCATGCCCATCCAGGGGAGAACGTCTCAGGCGCTGGGCAGACACACCCAGGACAGGACGCCAATCTCTCACTGGGCACACGCTCACTCACACAGAAAACCTCTATATGGGGCAATTTGGAGAATTCAATTGACTTGATCCATGTTTCTGGACTGTGGAAGGAAACCGGAGAACCCGGAGGAAACCCACGTGGACACGGGCGAACATGGAAACTCCACCCAGATGGGGATTCGAACCGGGCATCCCTAGTGCTGAGAGGAGAACAAGCTAACCACTAAGCCACCATGCCGCCCTGCAAACTATTTTGCCCATAATAAATAAATACATTACAAAATAATAAAATTTTAATAAATTGTTTACATTTATACCTTACTGTACACTACCACTGATCTATCTGCACTGTTCCTCTCTCTGTAATTATTCTTTATTGTTCTTTGTGTTGTAAACTGGAGCGACAGTGGCTTATTGGTTGGCATGTTCTCCTCTCTGCGCTAAGGATTCCCGGTTCGAATCCCAATCTGGGTGGAGTTTCCATGTTCTCCCCGTGTCCGTGTGGGTTTCCTCCGGGTTCTCCGGTTTCCTCCCACAGTCCAACAACATGGATCAAGTCAATTGCGTTATTCAAATTGCCCCATATAGTGTGTGAGTGTGAGCCCAGTGACAGATTGCTGCCCTGTCCTGAATGTGTCTGCCCAGTGCCCGAGACGTTCGCCCCTGGATGGACATGGGGAACCCCACCGTGAGAGGATAAAGCGGAAAATAATGGATGGAAGTATGTTTTTAATTGCCTTTGTGCATTAATTCTTAATAATTTTGCGTGCCGCTTTATGTTGTGTGGCATGGTTTATTGTTCTATGTAGCACCTTGGTCCTGGAAGAACGTTGTATATGGTGTATATGGTTAAAATGATAATAAAAATGACCTGATCTGAAATGTAGGATCTTATCTCATTATCTTCCACTCAATTCTTTACCAGGTTCGTGTGGGGCGTTCCCCATGCGGATGCAGGGCGATGGGCAGGGCACACCAATCCATCACTGAGGTGGCAAACTGGATCTTGGTGTCTGGTGACTTAGTGGTTAGCACATCTGACTCTCCGTGCTGGGGTTTCAGGTTGGAATCCTGATCTGGGTGGAGTTTTCATGGTCTCCCCGTGTCCATGTGGGTCTCCGGTTTCCTTTCATTGTCCCAAAACATGTATACAAGGTGAATGGGCTCTAAATTGCCCCCATGTTGTGTGTCTATGTGAGTAAGTGAGTGTGTGCCCAATGATAATGATGGCGATCGTGTGGCTATTTGTGCTGGGCGTATTTGCCAAGCGCCTGGAACATCCTCCACTGGATGGGCATGGGGAACCACGTAACTGTAAATTATTCGGCTTTAAAGGACTGTTGGTGTTGTACGGTTATAGTTGTGTTTAGTATAAGGTTATGGTTATGCTTAAGGGTTAAGTTTGGGGATTTATTCTATGAAAAGAAATAAATTAAAGTCTATGTAAAGCCCCCACAATGCATAAATACATTCGTGGGTGTGTGTGTGTCCTGTAATAATAGTCTCCGTTACCCCTTAATCACCCGCCGGTCCTCAGGTAGCTCTGGTTAGTCTCAGTGGACTGATCTCGAACATATCTACGCCCTTCCTTACCCTCGGCTACCGAGCCTTTGCTTTTATGTCAGCCGAAGCTGAACGTATGCAGCGATTAGAGTCATTTACAAGCACAAAGGCTCACAGGAAAAAAATGAAAAGCTGATGCCTATTAAAAGATCACGAGTCCTCCGTAATAAACGGTGTCGATTCCCAAAGTTATTCGCCTCAGCAGTTGGTCTCCAATAAGAAAGGAAAAGATTTCCCCCCCCTCCTTGTTCTTAAACCTTAATTAATCTAATTGTGTGTATAACAGTAATTACAAGTGGGTTCTACTAGTGCATTTGCAACTAACAGTAGAACTCCTGCATATATGCAAGCGACTACACTTTGACTGCCGTTCCCCGAGCAGCCATTTCCAAACCCTTTCCTGCACATTTAGCGTGGTCACGGGAAGGACTCCGCAGGAAAATGGAGAGCATCCTGGTAATGACTTGAGGGCTTTCTGCTTGTTGTGCGTTCAAAAGGCGAGGAACCAGCCTTCAACTCGCCGCCACGGCAACCCAAGAGACTCCGCAGCCTGAGATAATTGGCCGAGGCCTGTCTCATCCTCTCGCGCTCCCTTTTTTTTTTTTTCCCTCTAATTGAGATTTGTTATTTACATGAGTCTAACTTCTTTGCTCCAAAAATGAAGACGGGGAGCATCTTTCAAAGATCTGGCTAATTGAAGTTCTTCACCCCACTCAGGGTAGAGAGGGAAGCTCTGAACGAAATGCTGGGGGAGAGAGATGAAACCCTGGTTTTTAAAATACGCAATTATTTCCTAGTTAAGGAAAACGTCTGATAAAGATGTAGGGGGTTGAACGAGAGGCGTGTGACTCAGCTCGGCCAGTAGATGGCGTCAGTTGGCTTCCTGAGCTCTCATGAAGCCCTCAATGCTGGAAACCTTTATTTCTATAGTGTAGATTAACAAAACAAAACGTATTTCACAGTAAGCACTCACTTTTTGAAATCTCGAATGCTTCTTTATAACTTCTGAATGAAATGAGGATGGGAAAGTAAGTAGTTTGTGCCGTGTGTCGGCCTACCTGAGGTAGACAAACATCGGGGTCGGATTCTGGGCCTCTAGGGACCAGTGGCCGCTTTCCTACAAATTCCTCTGAGAGAGAGAGAAAGAGAGAGAGAGAGAGCGAGCGAGAGAGAAGGTGTCTGAGCCAAGAGGGCAATTACTGCAAGGACGAAGCCCATGTAGTGCGAACTATCCTACCACAGCTCCTTAATGAAGAGGGGACCTGCACTTAGAGAGCAGGACTTCTGAAATTAACAAGCACTGATAATGAGAGAGTGGGTGCCGCCTCTCTCACTTTGTCTCCCTCTCTTTCTTTTTTTCTCTCGCTCTCTCTTTCATAAGGGGTGAGTGTGTGTTAATTTATTAATTTGATTTCCAGATAAATTCACGCATAGTGAAGGTCCTGCTGTTGCTTGTCCTGCAGGTCATGGCAGGGTAGATGTGTGACCACCAGTCTAAAGCTTGCTGAAGCATGCACAGGATTGTGTTAATAAGCCGTGTGTGTGTGTGTGTGTGTGTGTGTAGCTTTAATACTGTAGTGACAAAGCTGTAATTCTTTGTTCCCACTCCTGTAAATGTTATCGCCTCTGCCTTACCCACATTCACTTCCAAAATGCGCCTCAGATTTCGTTGAAGTTTTTTATTATTATTTTTTTAACCATTTCTTATTTTACACAGACAATTAATTAAAGTTTTTTGTGTAATAAATTTCCGAGACATAAATGAAGAGTGATAAATGATTTATTTTTCTTTTTTCTTTTTTTTTATAGCCGTTGATGAAGCATCATGGGATGAAGCTAAGCAGTAAGTGTTAAATCATTTATTTATAAATGTTTCTTATGGCTTTGTAAATACATACATGAACATTAAGGTTAAATACAATACATATATAATATATATAATTAAAATTTTAACTGACAGTACACAGTATATATATATACACAGTGTATATATATATATATATATATATATATATATATATATATATATGTTTTTAATATCATTAGTAATACAATATGATATTAATCAAGCACTTCACATGAGATATCAGATGCGTTATGTAGCATGAGTAAGCATGTAAAGATACACACACACACACACACACACACAAGCCAGATCTGATAAGAGGCACACAAGGGCCTATTCAAATCAGGGTGTATTGGGGATGAATAGGAGCAAGTAAATGTTAGCACTGATAACCCCACTGATGCGGGAGGCGGGGGAATTGTGTTCCTTCACAGAGCAGGTTAAAAAAAAAAAAAAACGGAATTATAAACAGGCCGAGAAATATTATATTGCTATTCGGAAATGGCCGCGACATGTGGAAACAATGTTTTGTATGACAAATAATGAATACTGTTCTCCAAGATCATTTTCTGTCTAAAATAATATTGATTTGAAGTATGTTACACTTTGCATGTATGTGTGCAGTATGTCACAGTTAAAATTATGGTTTTATGGGTGTTTTGCACGCTATGTACACATTACAAAATACATTTCAGATATTAAAGGCGTCATGTACAAAATTATAAAACGCATAATGTACACATTTTATACACATAACATTGCAGTATACTAATATATAATATACAAGTTACAATATGCAATGTACAATATAAACAGCACTAAGTAATTACACATGATAAAAGGTATTATGCACACATTGTTATAAAAAGCGTTATATACATATTATTATTGTTTTCTTAAAGGCATTACGTACACACAATGTAAAATGATGTCCCACCCATTGTACTGGTTTATTAAAAATAATCAACCTAATGAGTGAATGGCCAGCCAATAAGGTGACATTTTGTGTAGACAGCATAAATTATTCATGTTTCACCAGATTTGCATGTGTTTAATTGCGTTTTTATTACACAGTCGATCAGCGGCTGTCAGCTGCCAAATATTTAGAGCACATCAAAATGACAATTCTTGCTTTTGAATATAATAAGAATTTAAACCTTTGTTTTTAGTTGATAGTTTGTCGGTAGAAAAAAAAAGATTAACACTGAATTATCGTGTGTTTTTTACTTGCTTTTTAAAAAAATTTTTTTTTAAATATTTAGTTTGGGCTGAAGGTCATATTGTGTCGGGAACAAAAGCTTGGCTCGTGGCTGAACATATGAATTGGCCATACATGATAAAAGCTGTTTGTGGCACAATGGTGAATCGTGTGTGTGTGTGTGTATCTGTGTGTGTGTGCGCGCTAACCTCTCCTCCCGTTGGGGAACCCATAAATAGTGACACCCTGAATAAAGCAATGTGGCAGCGAAAGTTTGCCTGTTAGAGCAGAGCGAGCCAGGTTCTGCATCTTGAGCAGCATCCCTCTCAAACTGTGATTGAATTTGTCGTGAAGGAGTGTCAGATTTAATCACTTGTTTATGTGCAAAGGTTACAGGCCTTGCTAGCTTTCTTTCTCATTCTCCCTCAGTTCTGCGGGTTATCATTTTGTAGCCCTGGTGACATTCTATTTTCTAATTTTTGTCTTGTCACTCTGGGTCGGCCGCGGCCTTTCCACTCCGCTCGCACTCTGATCGAAGGTTGTTGGTTCGGGGGGCTTCCTTCAATCCTCTGCGATCCATCAGCACCGCAAAAGCCTCGACGCTTTGAGGACATAATTAAACATACCGTTCAAAAAACACACGCGGCGTACCCTTGAATTATCGCCGTCATTAAAGTCGTACAAATATGGAAATATGATTGCCGGGGGCGGATAAATCAATGATCAGCCAGGCTTCCAAATTCAATAAATATGCAGAGTTAAATACTTAAATATGCAAATTGCATGCACACAATTTGCATATGGTAGTATTTAAGGGGTATGTCTGGGGTGGTAAAGGATGACAGAGGTGGAGTGAGTAATGGTATGGAATCAAACGCTGCAGTTTTTCTTTTTTTTTTTTGCATTTGTCATTTTCTTGATGTGATCCTAAATCTTAAATAAAAACACATTCGGGCGCTTGAGTAAGTTTGTCAGGTTGGTTAAGCGCTGCCCTGGAAAACTCCTCAGAGCCCTGAGAATAATTAAGATATAATTATCCCGTCCTGTCCATCCAAAGTAAACCGAAGTCTGGACCTCGGAGGGAAGGTATTAATAATTTTCCCTGTAATTTGTATTGATTTATTTATTTTATCCTTGCCTGCTCTCTCGAAGTATCATTATAATACAATGATTTTGGAGGACTGACATTACTGTAATTATTCTTTATGAACCAAACTCCAAAATGATGCTCTCATTTTGGAATAACGTGGTTCATTGTTGGAATTTAAAAAAACCTTGATTATTATAGTTTTTTTGTGTGAATGTTTTGTTAATGGCAGTAGTACATGGAGCTGTGAGGCTGCAATATACCTCCATGCAACAGCAGAGGGGGCAGTTTTTATGCTGATCCGTCCTCAGAAATGACCATATCTCTCTCTGAGCCTGTACCTACATCAGTAAACTGTTCCGAGGAAGACTGTTGTTTATATTCTGAACAAATAGGTGAGCTGAATTTGTAAAATTTGCCTTGGCTGTACTCCTTTTCAAAGCCCACCATCACAGCGGTGCATCGCATCGGGGCGTGTTGCATTTATGTAAGCTTAATATAAATCTCCCAGTGTAGGATGCTGTGATTCACAAATTCCTATCTGTAAATAAATGCCACTGTAAATTCATTTCACCCATCAGGCTGTAAAGGGTGTGTGTGTGTGTGTGTGTGGGGGGGGGGGTGTTCTTCTTAGAGCAAGACTGTGTCTTGCATATTTTAACTGCATAAAATTTGCTCACACTTGCAGTCTGTGGGAGACGTAATGCACTATTAATACTCATTAGAATATATTCCAGTATTAAGACTGTGGCATCACACACACAGTTTTTTTTGTGTGGAAGATTATTATTATTTGATATTTTACAGCAATCACACAATTTTGCTATTTTAGTTTTAAATTGGAGGGAAAAAAGTTTATATATTAAACCTTAATTTATTATTATTAATCATAAACCACAATTGAGGTTAAAATATTAATTATAAAAACAAAGATCAAATATATAAATAAACTGTGTGGATTTATTTTAGCACATTAAAATAATTATTATTTTTTTTAATATTTAAGGTGAAATGTTGCTGTAAATATGAAATTTCTCACATTTCTTGGTTTTTAATTGCAAATTCTTAATCAGAGCAATGAAACAATGTTTTTATTTTCACTCTAATGAAAAGTTGATCATCCAAACCATGCAGAATAAAAACATTTGTATTGCTACACTTTTCTACACCACACTACATAACTCACTACACACACACACACACACACACTGGACTCACTTTATTAATTATACCAACAATAAAATAATTACTGTATATAGTACACGCTTCATTTACTTAACGCACATCTGTATGTGTGTGTGTGTTTATCCGTATACGTGTGTATAGAACCATAACGTATGGTCATTACGTCATGTATATAGTACCCATAATTCATACTTGTCATCATATTCTGCCCAGTTATATATTTGTACTTCACATATTATTAATATTAATAAGATGATAACTGCATTTTGTTGCCTTGTGCTCGTACTGATTATAGACTGTTAGTTTGGTCTGCTGTATTGTTCTTGCACTTTAGTGCACCTTTTGTTTTAAAATGCATCCTGAATAGAAAATGATATGTAACTGTGTATCTGTATGAGAGAGACTCCATCAACCAAATGTGTAACATCCTTTGCCAAATGAATATTTATTAAAGACCCTTCGATTTTAATGATTTATTCCCTAAAGAACTCTTAAAACGATTGAATGTAAAACCTGAACTCACTTTCATATATTAATTTTATTGTGACTAGTTAAGCATTTTAACAGAATGTGTTTGTTCTTTAAGGCTTTCCTAAAAAATTTTCTCCAAAATAACTCCTCTACATATTCTGGGTTTTTGACTTGATTCATCTGAATGACATTTAATCCTAAAAGATGTTTTATCATTTCTAAAGCACAATTTTGGAATTTATTGAGGCTGCACGGGACCAAAGTACTGTTCCCAAGGTTTCTTAAGTTAAACTAGTTCCTATCTACACTTTAAAAAATTATTTTTTTAAAATATAGGTTAATGTCACAAAATGTTCTTTTTAATTCAAGTAAATATTTAAGGATTTTTTTTGGCGCTCATGTTCTGACCACTAAACCAGATGAATGGCTCCCCAATAACATAACAAAAAAATTACACATTTATCTTGTTTTAGTTACTGTACAGCTACTGATGGTCCATTTACAAAAAACACGAGGAATTTTCTCCAGGTATGATTGGGTTCTTCAGCATCAGAGGAACTTTTTCATACCTCCTACGTGCTGTCGGAGAACATAACCCCCTCTCTGTGTGTTTGCACTCCACGAACTGGGGATGATTCTCATTTTATGACTCTATTTAATCTCCTCTTGTTAAAATGTGGGTACTGTTGAAACAAATTTCTGTTTCTATTTGTACAATTTACATAAAGTTCACTGATATATTATATGTCTGTGTCGAGGACCAAAAAGCAGCATATACTGTACGCTTAACCCCAAGTATTATAAGTTTTGGGGCTAGTGTATCATTCAGTGCTGGAGGTGAATCAATCAAACACCTGGATATGAATTTGGAATATGGACAGCTGTTTGGTTCTGTATTTGTGGGAACTGTTTGGAGTTGGCTTTTTTATGTTCAAGGATGCCCATAGACCGGTGTATTCCTAAAGTAAGGTCTATGTTGGCGTATGGAAGATCTCCTTTGGGCTGAAATAGAACCGAGATTGTGAGCCAGGTTCCCTCGTCCAATATCAGTGTCTGACCTCGCAGTGTCTGACCTTATAGCATGAAAAGTCCAAAATTCTCACAGATATTCTTCACAAAGTCTTTGTAGATGTGTAGAAGCTGTTATAGCTGCAAAGAAGGAACTTATTTGGTTCCTGTATGTCTTCTGTGTAAATGGTCTCATACTGAATCCAAATAGTGGACATGTATGTAGCATGTTCTCAAAGTGCATCTGATGGCTGGTGGCTTCAGCGTCAATACTGATGGTGTGAATGCAGGCAAAAACCTCAGAAATCTTTTAATAGTTTCTTGAGAACCTCCCAGCAGGTAGTTCCTTAACGTTGTTCCTTTAAAATGAATACTAAACTGTTATACGAGTTGAAAGTGTAGAACAAGTGAGAACTGCGTGATTGTGGTGTCCAGAACTTCCATTTAGTTAACAGTAATGCTGCAGAAGAACTGTTGTAGTACTTAGAACCTACAGCCATTCATACTGTAGCTAAACGGATCTTTACCAAAAATATGTTCAATGCTCCGAACAGAAACAGCGCCATGTTGTTTCTCCGATCCGTGGTCGATCATCTCAGTTTCAATCGTTCACTTCTCAGCCTCATATCCTGCTGCTCCATTTAAACACAGTGCATCAGGCGTTTCAGAATGCCACCCTGCGTCTCAGGTACGAGCTCTTTTGTCAGTCCTCGGTAGCCCGCCGAGGTTCTGCGACCCGGTGGCCCATGCTAACAAATCGGCAGTTAGCAACAGAAGCGACTCGGAGAGGAGGAATCGATGGGCCGAGTGGCGCTGAGCCGTGCTCTAAACCAAGGTGACATGGTCGGGTTAAACGCAAAGCAGATTCTCATCAGGAAAATCAATGGCCCTGCAGAATGGGACGCACGGGGCCTCGTAGCGAGAGAGTCACTTTACACTGCGTGGCGCCTGTGGCTATTGAGCGCACGGGGAATGAGAGACACCGTCTGTCACTGCACTCGCCCAGGACGCTTGCTTTAACACGGGCGTATTAATGGCGCACCCCTGTGCATGTTAAAATGGGCCGCTGTAACCGTCACCCGAGCTGCTGATCATCAACGCCCGCTACCTAATTTTCTGTTTTTCCCTCAATTTTCTTTTCTATTTTCAGAGGCCCGATACGGCGGCGTAATTGTTCCGAAGAGCAATTTAAATCCGGGATAGAGATCTCTGATAAGCTGCAACTCCTCAGAGTGTTAACCCACATATGTTTTTTTTTTTGTCTCTGAAACGACACATTGCCTTTTTTTTGTTTACGTAATTCGGTTACGAGTCCAATCTAAGCCGAGGCTCTCTCCTCCGTCCAGCCCTCGCCGTGGCTGCCTGCGTGCCAGTGTCTGCTCAGTTTCTCCGTTATTGTTCGCTCACTGCCTTCAAACAGAGTTAACAATAATATAATTGCATGATTAGACATCTGCTCAGTGTTATGCCATGTTCGGGTGGAAAAGAAACTCTGGAAGATATGAGGTTTAAATGACCTGTGGTCCTCCTCGCCACATAAACAGCCATTCATCGCTCTGTTAGCACATGAAACGTCAAGGACGAAGGAGTGTGTGACTTCACAGTTTTGATAATTGGTGTCCCCCCCCCCCCCCCCCCCCCCCCCCCCCCCCCCCCCCCCCCCCCCCCCCCCCCCCCCCCCCCCCCCCCCCCCCCCCCCCCCCCCCCCCCCCCCCCCCCCCGTATAGCTATGCTGCAACAGAAAAAGGCCTTCCCCAAACTGTTCTCACTAAGTTGGAAGCTTGCTATAAAGCTCATGCTTTATACGGCCGTGGTCCCAGGTCTGAATGAAACATCTGAATTCAGTGATACAGAGCTTTCCCTGGATACTGATGTACATGTGATGTGCATTTTACGATCTAACTTAAATACAAACCACATGTTCCGTAGATTTTTGCACCTAGCCATCAACAGCTGTAAGCTTCCAACATGAGAACCCCTTGCAAGAAAGAACAGTTTGGGGAAGGCCCTTTTTTATTGCAGTGTCAGAATAGTTTATTGATCTCTGGGGGGAAATTGCGGATGTAACAGTTGCACACTTTTCAGAGTTATAAAGAACAAATAATAAGAATTAGTTGAAACAAAAAGAGAATGCAACATAATAAAATATACCACAATATAAAGTTCTTAGGATTTAAAATAGCTAAAAAATTTATTTTTTACTTAATCTATAGAGCACATATGTAAGAGTGACATTTTTGTATGTTTATTATGAACTTGTGGTGTTTTTCTTTTTTTTTTCCTTTTTCTAAATTTAACTTCAACCTTGCTTTAACCTTCGTTTTCCTCTATTCGATCAGAAATGGTAACCATGCAGAGGATGTGTTCACCAACTCTGATTTGGAGTTTGACCCTGGACTCAACCTGCTTTTAATATCTTATAAATATTCTTGTAAGTGTGTATTGGTGTGTGTGTGTGTGATTCATGGGTGTGTTTTGGGCGTCATACAATAAATCAATTGCAGTTCAGTTTAAAGGCCTGGAGCAGTTTGACTTTGGTGGATTGCTGTTTCAACGGTGAAGTTGGTTAAATAAATTTACACGTTTATTCATTCATTCATTCCCTCCCGCTTTATCCTCTATTAGGGTTGTGGGGGGGTTCCCCCTGCCCATCCAGGGGAGAACGTTTCGGGCGCTGGGCAGATAGACCCAGGACAGGGCGCCAATCCATCGCTGGGCACACACTCACTCACACACACACTCTATATGGGGCAATTTGGAGAATTCAATTGACTTGATCCATGTTTTTGGACTGTGGGAGGAAACCGGAGAACCCGGAGGAAACCCACGCGGACACGGAAACTCCACCCAGATGGGGATTCGAACCGAGAATCCCTAGCGCTGAGAGGCGAACGTGCTAAACCACTAAGCCACCGTGCCGCCAATGTTACACGTTTAATAACACGTAATTAAAAAAAACGTCATACCAACCCTGGGCCGTGAAAGAGCCAGAATATAAATAAAATAGAAATTTAAAAAAAGGTCATTTAGATGTAAACTTCATGTGTCCTGAGCACACAGTCATTTTACACACAAATGAGGCTGTACACCCGAGTCAGTTCCACAAAGTGTGGAATACTTTAATATTTGTTTAAAAAAAAAAAAAAAGTGCACCTCGATTCATTTTTGTCCTTCTAGATTGGGTTAATGTATCTGGGTAAATGTTGTATAACCCAGTTGTATAGGACTATTGGGTGCAGACTGTGTACTCTACCTGTTTAAGGTAATGAAGTGTATACAGCAGTGGCTTTCAAAGGTGGCACTGGTGGGGGCAGGTGGGAGTGGAGTGGATCTGAGTGCCCTGAGGAGGCATTAGCATGGACGGGTCATTACATCAGGGATGGCAGAAGAGAGAAGAGAGCATCCACCGCTGAGCAGCCCATATCATTTACAGAGGCCATCAGGGCCCATACCACACTATGATATTCCTCGCACCATTTCCTCTGCACCATCACTCATTCTTTCTTTCTCCTCTCATCGCTTTTTTTTTTTTTTTTTTTTCTCTCCTCTCCAAATGAAGGAATTGAGATGCCAGGAGATTCTGCAAGTCACCCTGCGAACATCAGTGGCTCGGTGTCCATTTTGCATGATCTGAAAGGCATTCAGTTCCACGTAGAATCTAATGCATTATTTATGCTAAAAGTCACATTTCTTCTGGTGTAATCCAGTAATAAATAGATTTTTTTTCTTCATAAACCTAATATAAACATTTCTCCTTTTGCCTGTCAGTGGGATTATAAAAGCGTTTTGTAAAAAGCCTCAGATTCAATCCTTTGGTGGCGAGAATAAAAGATTAAAAAAGGCTGGTAATGACACGGCCGTTCCCATTTCTAAATATAAAACCTTCAGCAGCATGCACACTCCTAATCAAGTACTTATTTTAATTTATTCCATCCTGGGGTTTTATTAGTATGCTAGCTGTTGGCTAAATGATAATGACAAGGATGAGGTTTTTGCCAAAATCCCCGGTGATAAAAATACACAGAAAAGCCCAGCAACCACGCTTTAAACGCGCCACGTGATTTCTACAGGGAAATGACCTTGGTCATTAAGGAGACTCAGAGTTTTGTTTGGTAATGAAATGACAGAAAACAGAAAAAAAAATTAAAACATCTTCTTCAGAGGAATCACTAATTGGCTAAATTGTGCAGGGCGTCATGGCTGCTTTACAAAGTCGAGCGCTTTACGTCTCTGACCTTATTATTTTTTTTTCCGTCTGCTGGTGTTCGGCTCAAGACAAAGAAGTGGTTTTTATTTATGAATCCTTCAGGCTGAAGTGTTTGGAGGAATACTGAGCAATAAAACCAGAGCTAACTGATGGACCCGCTAGAATAAAAGTCTAAAGATTACATATGGAATCTTATTAAATTCATTAAGAGAGATTTATAGATTGATACTTTAATGAGGAAAATTCAGGGCAACCAATAGCTGTTCCGTATTATACAAGGTAAACAACAAAGAAGTGGAAATCTAAAAACTAAATATGGGTTAAATATATGATTGTGAAAATATGGTATTCTTTATAATTGAAATCTAAATCTAATAAAAACTATGAAGTGTTAAAAAAAGATAGCCGTGAAAATCTGCAATAATTTATTTATTATTTATGTATGAAGACTATACATTATTTATAAAATAATATTCATCGATCAGTAATAACTTTAGTGACAGTATAGTTCGTATATAGTTAGCAAAAGTTAACTATGTACAGTGTGTGTATGTATGTATGTATATATATGTATGTGTGTGTATATATGTGTGGATATGTATACACATTATATACTGTATGTATACATACACACACACATATATACATATGTACACGTTTGTGAATGTATATGTATGTATATACATGTTTGCGTGTGTGTATATATATATGTATATGTATATACACACACACACACACACACACACACACACACATATATATATATATATATATATATATATATATATATATATATATATCCCGCTTTATCCTCTAGTAGGGTTGCGGTGGGTTTCCCTATGCCCATCCAGGGGAGAATGCTTCGGGTGCTGGGAAGATAGACCCAGGACAGGGCGCCAATCCATCCCTGGGCACACACTCACTCACACAGACACACTCAATATGGGGCAATTTAGAAAATTCAATTGACTTGATCCATGTTTTTGGACTGTGGGAGGAAACCGGAGAACCCGGAGGAAACCCACGCGGACACGGGGAGAACATGGAAACTCCACCCAGATGGGGAACGTGCTAACCACTAAGCCACTGTGCCGCCCATTTTTATTTATATATATATATAAGTATATATGTATATATATATTTATATATGTATATGTATGTGTGTGTGTCTCATTCTGATAGCTGATAAAGGGAAGTGTTTAATTGTTTAATTGTCCAGAGTATAGTGATCACATGATTATTAAAATGCAACTAGATATAAAACTTGATGTTATTGGTAAATCGTTTGATTGTATTTTATCTTAATGTCCTTATTTTACATGTTTGAGGGACTTGGGAAGGTTCTATGTGCAGCAGGGATGCAGGGATGCACCTGAGCGTTTGGATGGCTGAATTTGTTTGACTCGGGTAATTGAAAGTGTTTTAAACTATTATAGCAACTCGCCGGCTTGTTTAAGTGCCAAGCTGTCTGTCATTCGTACAGGGGTGGAAAGCACTGGCCTGTCACCCTGTCAGTCAATGGAAACAAGAAGTGTCGGCCTAATGGATTTCTTCACGCGCATGTCGGCTTGGCGGCAGAAGTAAAATCAATGTGTTGTCATGTGTGAGAGCAGGGCATCAAACAGGCAGGTGAATTGGAACTGTAGTTTAGTTGTAACGTCTACATTTGCCGGGCCGGAGACAGACGGATGCTTGGACAGCCGAGCTCACAAAGCCATGGAAGGCCCTTTGTTATGATTGTCAGCATGAGAGGGTGCTGCCCTTCATTTTCCTTCCTATTGTGCAGTGTAAAATCTGTCCCATGGTGCTGGAAGAAAAGACTTTGGAAAGATTTAAACTGTGCAATGTGCTTCACATGACTCACTAATAGGTGCAAATATAGGTTTTGGTTATTTGTCATGAATAAATAAAGTGTGTTGGCAACGGTTTGGAGGTCATACAGCTATTCCTTTGCGGTATGTGAGATTGGTATTGTTCAGTTGAATGAGTGGCATGGTGCTCAATGGGTTGCGCGGTCCTCTCACAGCAAGAATGTCCTGGATTCCAGTGTGATGTCGCATCTGCATGTCCTCCCTGTGCCTCTATCAGTCACCCCTGAGAACTGTGTTCCTCCCTCAATTCAAACACAACCTGCACATGTAGGCATATATCTGCCCCCCCACCCTCCTCCACGACTGCGTTGTTTACAACCATGATGCGACACACACACACACACACACACACACACACACACTGTGTGTATTTTATATATATATATATATATATATATATATATATATATATATATATATATATGTGTGTGTGTGTGTGTGTGTGTGTAAATATATATATATATATATATATATATATATATATATATATACACAGTATATGTATATTTA
This sequence comes from Corydoras maculifer, assembly GCA_019802435.1. Lineage (NCBI taxonomy): Eukaryota > Metazoa > Chordata > Actinopteri > Siluriformes > Callichthyidae > Corydoras > Corydoras maculifer. The sequence goes on along the minus strand of JAFMOD010000854.1, from coordinate 222,881 downwards.
CACACATGTATGTATATATACACATAATAAATAAAGAAATAAATAAGATGACCTATACTTCACACTCTCTATTGAATATATAATTACAGATACCATCACAAAGTATCTTTACACAAAGCTAACTCTAATCTTGGCCAGAACACTTCCTAATTCCAGAGTAGGAAACCTTGAGGTAACCCATGTTCCACTACGGACCCATCCCCCTTTGGGTGGACCTACGTTACATCAAAGTATAGAGTTATTGTAGCAGAACATATAAATAACATCAAACAGAATTAGGATGAAAATTACATAGGTTGAAATACTATATTTCATGTGAAGATGACATACCTCTGGCTTCAGGGACCGTTATGACCTCATCACACACGAACAGAGCAACACTGGGAGTTCGCTTTCGCTTGTAGCACGCATGGCAGCTTGTACGCTACGTACGATCGCTTATATGACCGACTGTGATTGGTTGCCATGTGGATGGACTTAAATGTTTTACTCTTAAAGGAAAGGGCAGCCCAAAATTTTTTGTGTTCGTGGGGGAGAACGTTTTGGGCACTGGGTAGATACACCCAGGACAGGGTGCCAACAGAGCTACCACTTTACCTTGAATCCATGTTTTTGGATTCTGCTTTGTCCTCTATTAGGGTTGCGGGGGGGTTCTCCATGCCCATCCAGGGGAGAACGTCTCGGGCGCTGGGCAGATACACCCAGGACAGGACGCCAATCCATCGCTGGGCACACACTCACTCACACAAACACACTATATGGGGCAATTTGGAGAACTCAATTGACTTTGATCCATGTTTTTGGACTGTGGAAGGAAACCAGAGAACCCGGAAGAAACCCATGCAGACACGGGAAGAACATGGAAAATCCACCCAGATGAGTATTCGAACCGGGAATCCCTAGTGCTGAAAGGAGAACATGCTAACCACTAAGCCACCATGCCGTCGCTATAATACTATCAGGTCACTTTATTTAGATGCCTAAGACGTACTTCTTGGAGATCTGCTAAGTTCTCCACTAAAGGTTCTTATGTGTGGTTTAAATCATGTGGAAACTAAACTAAAGCAGATGACCAGCTGAAGAAATCCAAACTTCAGTTCGGATACGAGTACCTGCAGAACAGTCCAAACTCTGGTCCAGTCTGCATCTGACATTGACGTTAAGCAGAGGATTATAGTCTCACATTCATGCCTCCAGACTACACACTGTGGAAGCTGCTGGTGTCATCTCGAGTCGCTCATTAGCACATATTTGTGAACCATCAACATCCAATATGTTCTCATGTTGGATTTTTCCACAGTGAGCAACGTTAATTTGACTTTGGACAGCTAATATTGCGTTCAGAGGACGGCCACTCCAGTGAGAGGGACCCAATCCAATTTCTCATGAGATGCTTAGTGAAAGCAGACCGACAGATGTTCCATCTATGTTCAGCTGATAATCAAATTCCATCCATCCATTATCTTCAGCTTCATCCTCTAATAGGATCGCGGGTGGGTTCCCCATGCCCATCCAGGAGAGAACGTTTCGGGCGCTGGGCAGATACACCCAGGACAGGACGCCAATCTATCACTGGACACACACTCACTCACACAGAGACACTCTTCATGGGGCAATTTGGAACATTCGATTGACTTGATCCATGTTTTTGGATTGTGGGATGAAACCAGAGAACCCGGAGGAAACCCACACGGACACGGGGAGAACATGGAAACTCCACCCAGATTGGGATTCGAACCGGGAATACATAGCACTGAGAGAAGAACATACTAACCACTAAGCCACTAATTAGTTCCTAATTTACGATATTCCTGCATTATTTATCTGATCGTTCCAAAGTCAGTCCGTTAAACCGGCGCTTGCGTCGTCCACCTCTTCCTCCTACAACTTTAGTTCGATGTGATTAATGGCTGACGGGGCCTATCCCAGCCGAGTGAGATCCACCGCGCTGTCCCGCGCTGCTTTAGCTAACTGCCTACAGACGTGGCCCGTCGGTTTTGAGCTAAGCCAGGCCCGTCTGAAAACCAATCAAATTATTTCATTCTGGTGAAAATGAAAAGCCGTAATTATTCATAATTGAGCCGCGGAGCTTTTTCTCCTCCTCTGATTTCTTTCCCTGTGTTTCCGAAGTTCATTTGGTTGCATTAGTTGGAAGAAAAGTACGATTTTGTTCTTCCATTCGAACGAAATTGCACTTGACACTTGACAGTTGTGTTTTTTTTCCCTTTTCTTTGCTTTGATATTTCAGAGAAAGCACACTGTGCTTATGTTCTGTACTTTTCAACACGATTTTTAAAAGATGTTGTAAGGTTCCGAAGAATAACGTTAGAAAAAGCGCATAGTGTCTGTCTGTTCCGGGTCACGGCATGCTGGGAAGTAGTGTGGTCCTGATGGACCCAACCGGGACATCACCATTAGTTTAATTCATTATATTATTCATTCATTCATTATCTCCCGCTTCATCCTCTATTAGGGTTGCGGTGGGGTTCCCCATGCCCATCCAGGGGAGAACTTCTCGGGCGCTGGGCAGATACACCCAGGACAGGACGCTAATCCATCGCTGGGCACACACTCACTTACACGGACACACTCTATATGGGGCAATTTTGAGAATTCAATTGACTTCATCCATTATTTTGGAGAACCCGGAGGAAACCCACGCAGACACGGGGAGAACATGGAAACTCCACCCAGATGGGGATTCGAACCGGGAATCCCTAGCGCTGAGAGGCTTCATTATATCAAATACAATTAATAATTCATTAACAAATCCTGTGGCACGGTGGCTTAGTGGTTAGCATGTTCTCCTCTCAGCACTAGGGATTCCCGGTTCAAATCCCCATCTGGGTGAAGTTTCCATGTTCTCCCCGTGTCCGCGTGGGTTTCCTCCAGGTTCTCCAGTTTCCTCCCACAGTCCAAAATGTTTGTGTGAGTGAGTGTGTGCCCAGCGATAGATTGGTGCCCTGTCCTGGGTGTATCTGCCCAGTGCCCGAAACGTACTCCACTGGATGGGCATGGGGAACCCCCCCCGGGACCCTGATAGAGGATAAAGTGGAAGATAATGGATGGATGGATAATCCAGGGTCCATCCAGATCAATACTGAGCCTCCTGAGCATAACGACTGTACCCGCTCTCCACGTTCTTCTGTTCAGAACCCGTATCCTGACTCGTCTTCACTGACGAGCCGAATCTTTATCACTTGTCAAGACTGAGTTCAACCATCAGTGCTTCTCAAACATTATTCCTAATATCGTCCTGACGCGGACACATGCAGATGAAGGTAGCCGACCCAGCGTGTCCGCGCGAAGGCCGCGGATGGGTAGAACCGCGCAGAGCTATGAAATGAACACATGCCGAGATGAGATGTGGGAAATGTGACAGTGTGCCGCGGGTGTTTCTACAGCTCTTCTCCTGCCTGTCTGGCCACATCAGAGCCCGGCGATGCTGCTGGTGGCTGGGCCGCGGAAGCAGGGGGCTAGCTGGTGCTGTCGCTCTCCGTTCTGAAGTGAAATGATGGATCAGGGCCTGATTTCATGCTCAGGCTGAGAGCGCTGATCCATGACAAGAGCACTTATTGTTTAAGCTGCCTTTACGCCAAAACAGGACTGAGCATAACACTGTGGGCGGAGTCTTTCTTTTATTCTCGTCTTTTTTAATATATTTGGCACATTTTTGTTTATTTTAATCAGATGTAATAATTATATGATACAGATCACTATATACACTAATAACAAAAATGTACGCAGTGTAAACGTAAATAAAAACATAATTGTACTCATTCTTCAAACTCTAGATTCATAAAAAAATATCTTAAGATTTTATTTATTCATTCATTCATTCATTATCTCCCGCTTATCCTCTATTAGGGTCGCGGTGGGGTTCCCCATGCCCATCCAGGGGAGAACGTCTCGGGCGCTGGGCAGATAGACCCAGGACAGGGCGCCAATCCATCGCTGGGCACACACTCACTCACACAGACACACTTTAAACGGGGCAATTTTTGAGAATTCAATTGACTTGATCCATGTTTTTGGACTGTGGGAGGAAACCGGAGAACCCGGAGGGAACCCACACAGACACGGGGAGAACATGGAAAGTCCACCCAGATGGGGATTCGAACCGGGAATCCCTAGCGCTGAGAGGCGAACGTGCTAACCACTAAGCCACCGTGCCGCCAGATTTTATTTATTTAAATAAAATAGATATTATAAGGGGTGGCACGGTGTCTTAGTGGTTAGCATGTTCTGCTCTCAGTGCTAGGGATTGCCGGTGATTGGTGGAGAAAGTAATTAGTGCTGTTGTGCACAGAAGAAACTTATTTTTAGGTGATGTAGTTTTTTTTTTTCGGTGTCTTTTGTTTTTCTCAGTTAAATAAAGTTTACAAAAAAAGACCAGGAAGCCATCAATCCATCAAAATCAATTACATTTAAATTAATGTATAAACTGTTTGCTGGAAACGTCATCACAAGCCCTGGCCGAGAGGGGGGTATTCATTCATTATTCATTATCTTCCTCTTTTATCCTCTATTAGGGTTACGGGGGGTGGGGTTGGGGGGGGGCGTCCACATGCCATGCAGGTGAAAACGTCTCGGGTGCTGGGCAGATACACCCAGGACAGGGCGCCAATCTATCACTGGGCTCACACTCACTCACTCACACACACTCTATATCGAACCGGGAATCCCTAATGCTGAGAGGAGAACATGCTAACCACTAAGCCACCGTGCAGCCCGAGAGGGGGATAGTATATAGATAATTACCTGTTATCATTATCATACCATTATTTATATATAATATACATACATATATACTGTATATATATATATATATATATATATAGCGGCACGGTGGTTAGCACATTCGCCTCTCAGCGCTAGGGATTCCCGGTTCAAATCCCCATCTGGGTAGAGTTTCCATGTTCTCCCCGTGTCTGCGTGGGTTTTCTCCGGGTTCTCCGGTTTCCTCCCACAGTCCAAAAACATGGATCAAGTTAATTGAATTCTCAAAATTGCCCCATTTAGAGTGTGTCTGTGTGAGTGAGTGTGTGCCCAGCGATGGATTGGCGCCCTGTCCTGGGTCCGTCTGCCCAGCGCCCGGGACGTTCTCCCCTGGATGGGCATGGGGAACCCCACCGTGACCCTAGTAGAGGATAAGCGGATAAGATAATGAATGAATGAATGAATATATATATATATATATATATATATATATATATATATATATATATATATATATATATATATATATATGTGTGTGTGCTTTTCTGTCTTTAAAGTTTTTTTCATTTTATTTTTCCTGTGGCTCAACTCTTTATGTTCATGATTATGGCATCCACATACTTACATACATATAGTTTATATCAAGATATTAATGATTAAGATATCTTTTTCTATATAAAAGAATGAAACCATATTAAAAAATTAAATACTTTGGGTAAAAAAAAAAAAGAATCCTCGTTCACCTCACTCCAAAGCAGGTAATTTCAGGCATTAAAAAGTCTGTATGAAGTGCTTATTTTCTTTCATATCAGTTTTACAATGTATCTGGAATTGAGCTTAAAATCTGAAGGTGTAAATGCCCTCGAACCAGATGCTCAGAAGGTGCTCGAGACTCATTTTATCCAGATGTTTCACCAGTATAAACACGTCTGTTTCTCCAACATAAAGTTGACAACCAAACCCCCTTCCAACACATCACGTCATGGCATGTGTGGTCCGTGAACGAGGCTGTTGGCTCCTTTGAGGGGAATCAAAAACAAATAAAAATTATTAAATAACGTGTGGGGTGTGAGCAGCCTCGCTGATCGCTAATACTGGCATTTATACAGAAATTAAGATAGCGAGTACGTCAACCTATTTATATATGATTATTTTTTGTGAATGAATTGGGAAATAAAATCAAATCACGTGTAAGGATTTGTGATTTTTAAATGAATACAACATGGTGTGTGTGTATATATATATATATATATGTATGTGTGTGTGTGTGTGTGTGTGTGTGTGTGTGTATACATATATATATATATATATGATAGATAGATAGATAGATAGATAGATAGATAGATAAGATAGATAAGATAGATAGATAGATAGATAGATAGATAGATAGAGAATGTTTTGGATGCTGGGTACCACAATCCATGACTGGGCACAGATTTACTCACTCACACATACTATACAGGGGCAATTCACATAGTGGCAATGCTAAATAGCTTTTTCATCTTAATCCATGTTTTTGGACTTTGGGTGTATATATGTACATAACCTTAAGCATGTAATATTTGCTTCCAACGTAGTTTTTTTGTGCCCCCCAACTCAGTCCCAGAGCACAAAGCAGTTGTTTTTTTTATTTATTGGGAGATGAATAAAAAGCAGCATTATCATGTCTGCATGTGTCTCATTAAATAATATGTAGGGCTCTGTATAAAAATATTTTCTCCTGACAAAAACTTGTTTTCGACTTCATTTATTAGGACAAGAAGTGCAGATTGGATAATTGGACGTACCAGAGGGAATAGTATCAGAGCCTGCGCTGGTTCTGTTCTCCCTCACTTATGATTCAGTCCTGATCTAAAAAAAAAAATACAAAAGCACTTTCCAATCTGTTACCACGGGCCGAGATGTCAGTTCTGCAGAAGTGAACTCATGCTTTAATGGAGGCTCGGCGTTGGATCTGAGTCATAGTTTCATCTGTTTAAGATTTCGCGACGTTCTCGGTTAAACTGGAGACGGTCTAAAGGGTTAAATGAAAGTTTGTTGGTTTTCAGATTGGATCTGTTTAATCAGTCTCCGTTGTGATGCTGCTCCGACGTTCCCCTTGCCGTCCTCGGTGTACTCGTGCACAGACCCATGCAGAGTTTACGCCTCTGGAGAGTTGACACGTGCCACATAAGTTCTGCGTGTGGAGCGAGGGTGCTGGGAGATGCGTCGGGACAACGTTGCTTCAACTTACCGTGACTGGGCCAGCTGTGTGTGTCGGCCCGGCAGCAGGCGGCGGCGAATTGGCCTGATGGGTGTGTTCTGTTCACCTCTCCTTTTATTTATTCATCTGTTTATTGCTGACGACCCGGTGGTGACTGGAAGGATGCCGGCTGTCACTTCAGCTGTGTCACGCTCGCTGTGCCGCACCCATCGCTGAGCCGGGGCCAATCGGACGCCACTCTGCTGACCTTCTCGTGAGCGGCGAGCATGATGGGGGCTGAAGGCTAGAGCTGGTGGCCCACTGAAGACTCGGCGGAGGGCCGAGTGCCATCTAGGGGGACCGGGGGTTAAGGGTCTCGCCCTGATGGTACAGCGGGTGCTCTGTTTGGACACCACCCCGACTCCACCTTTTGACCTCCCTCCGTCCCGCTCGTGTGCGCTATTGTGTGGCCGGCCAAGCATTTCCATGCCTGGTAATTAGAGTGGAAGATGTGATTGGCTGTTGGCTGCATCGCAGTAAAGAGCACGCAGATGCAGGCGCGTCGGCGAGAGTAATGCAGGCCGGCACGGTGCATCAGCCCGCGTCACGCCGCTGCAGCTCAACCTGGCCCGCTCCTGTCCAACACAATTTACTGAGTGTCACCACACACAACAACACACACACACACACAGACGCACAGCTGTGAACAGCAACACCCCTCCTTTGCATCCCTCTATCCCTCAACCCCGCTCATCCTCGCCTCCCCGCCGAGTTCCCCTAACTTGCCAGTTTTTTTGTTTTTGCTGAGATTGATTTCCATATAAGTGCTTGACACCTTTTAGAACTACCACAAAATGTAGCAAGGCAGTTAGCTGCTACTTTAAATACCACAAACACGTTTTCCCGCCGCCATCGGCTCTGATCCGCAGACGCGCGTGCTCCGGCGATGGCGTGAGCTTCATCAAGATATCATAACAAGTGGCAGTTGGCACAGCCATGGTGAAAGGGGCGGCAAATTGACGGTCCTGTCTCATTTAACGCCGGGGAGTTAAGGAGGGGGCATGGTTGGTCTAAACGCCTGGTGACTGGGTATTATATCAAAGCACCAGGGGGGTCAGCCTCTCACCCTCTACCCAGACTGAACCATAATGGCTGAGGTCTTAAATCAACAGCCGAGCTTGTAACAACATTTCAGCCGGTGTTATTCCTCAGGCAATTAGGGCCTTCGGAGGGCCGTGTCTGCATGTCTCCCGGTCCTTTTGATTTCTTCCCCGTTCAGGCTGGTGCCGAGTTCATTTTCTTCTTATGTTTTTTTTTTTTTTTTCCTCTCCCCGCTTTGAAAATTGGGCTTCTGAGCTTAGACAGGCTGAGCTCACCCAACTGCAAGTTTCAGTATCCTGTACCCAAGGCAGCACCATTTCCCAGCGGAACTACAGTTGCAAATTGCAAGGAACCTGTGCGACTCTAGTCGTAAGTAAACTTACAAGCGATTAATGTTCGGGTGAAGATGGGACCCCTAGGAGGGAGAGCAAATCTGATTTGTATTGTTGAAATTTCAACAGGGTTCAACCAGATAAGCTTTTTTAATTTTCTCAGCTGTGATATTTTACATCCATGAAACCGGAACAGTGGAAAAATATCGTCCAAATGCGAGATGTTGCGAGAAGGTTAAGATAATAATAATATACATTATTAATATATCAATTAATATATTATTAATATATATACTTTATTAAGATGTTACATGGAACAACCTGGCTATAAAATGTGGGTACGCCAGACCCAAATACATGAGACAGATAACCACAAGATAAATAAAATATTAGAAATTTTATTTTATAAAAATAATAAACCATTATAAAATTCAAATATTGAAATTAATTTAAAAAAAATCTCGGATGCAGCCGTGACCTCTACAAACCCAACCATACCTCAGTTGGCACTACTCCCACTACCCTTCATGCGCACAGATGTTCACCTCAAAGGACATATGCACTCTTACAAAATAACTCTAAGAGGCTAAAGGAAAAAGTGTGCATGCCTGTCCCATCCTGGTGCTGCTGCACCGACCGTTGCCGAGACTTTGGGTGCAGCTCTTGTCCCTCCAGCACCTCTTAAGCTACTAAATTAAGCGGGTAGCAATAGAAACCTACAGCCCTCATCTTTCATTTTAATTGAAAGCACAGAGGAGTGTTTACTCCACATTTAATCCATCTATGCAGTGAAACACACACCCATTAACACACACTGAGTGAAGTGAACACATGTGTCCGGAGTGGTGGGTAGCCCTGTATTAGATGCCCAAGGAGTGATTGGGGTTAGGGCATTTTTACCATAGTGTTTGTTAGGACCGGGAATCGAACCGGGGACCTTCAGGTCACGAGCTGGTTCCTTAACCACAAGCCTATAACTGCCTCAAAAGATGTACATCATTTAGTA
>JAFMOD010000854.1:193541-208541 GCA_019802435.1 Corydoras maculifer | reverse complement strand
TCCGGGTAAAAAGTTTTTTTTTTTTTTTTTTTTTTTTGGTACTCCTCCCCCCACCCCATGCTTGGGGCAGAAGAGTACAGTGGCAGTAAAGTGCACCCCACCCCGAGCATCTCGGATCCACTTCCAAACATCAGATTATTTTTTAGTTGAAGTAGGGTTCCAATAGTCCCCTAAATGATTTTTTCTCCCTTTGCAGACTCCACACTTCCTTTCCGTTCGTCTGTGGAGCCCAGTGTTCTTAACGAAGCTATAAAACTCTCATTACGCTTCGCGCCTGTAAGCACAATGTGCTGGAGAGCTGTTGAACAAACTCCATAGCTCACGCTCTGTGTATTTATCTTTAGTGTAATTTAACATTGGATTGGGCGCGCACGCTGAAGCAATGTGGGTGAAGACCTCCCCGTTTCCGATTGTTCTCAGAATAGTCTAATTGCAAAAAATTAACTTGTCAAGCGCTCACATGCCAGCGACCTAAAATGGAGCAGTCAAATCGCTCCGGTTTGTTTCTTCCTCTCTCTCTCTCTTTTTTTTTCTCCCACTCTCTCACTCTCTCTCGCTCTCTCGTTTTCTTTTTTCTTCTTCTTCTTCTTCTTCTACCTCTGTCTCATTTTCTCTTGTCTCTGTTTATATCTTTCATCCTTTTTCTCTCTCTTTCCCCGCACTGGGCTCAGTGGGGGATCCGATGGTTTCCCTGAGCCGAGGCACCGGGGCGAGCAATTAAAATGGAAAATGACAGCATGAAGTATGATGATTACTGTTATACAAAAAGGCACATTTATGAATTTAGCAGATAACTGTCACTTTTCCTCCAGCTGTTACTTGCCCCATACTTTGTTAACTTAATGTCTTCGGTGATGCTCACCCGAGGAGAGGGCCAGAGTTGCCTTTTTAATTACCGCGACACTTGACACTTTTCGCCGGCTTTTTAATTGTCAGACAAATCATGGAAAAAGTGGCGGATGTGGGACGCCGAGAGAGGAACCAGGCACGTTTACAGTGGCGATTTGACCATGGTGGGGATATAGTCGGTGGGGTGATGCCAGTATGCAAGGTCTTCGAGGTCCATGGAGCACTGATGTAAGATCAGCTGTCACCTGGATACCAGAGCCGGCATTGGAAGTGTGTCAGGTCTGGGTTTTATTAATGACGGGCGCATATGGAGAGGATCCTTCCAGTTTAGCCATCAGCAGACACGTCGGCCTGTGGCTCCAGCAGTCTGGCTCCGCTCTGTAAGGAGATCCACTCTCTTCTGAGACCAGCCAGATCAATAGTGAGACACAGAGACATATTTCTGTAAGTTTCTGTGTCTCGTCCGTGTCGGGGGAATTGCGCCGAGATGGATGGACCAACCTGGCTTTTCTGACACTTGGGGTGGGGGGGGGGGGATGTGAAAGGAAGCCAAGGAAAGGTGGGTGAGGCTTCACTCTCCAGTCTCCACCAAGTGTGTCCAATGTCCTGCTCATCCTGCCTTTGGATGACTGTGAAGACAAGGCCTGGGTTCCCGATGAAGACCAGGACCACGAGACTTTAAATGGATTTTTTTATGGTAATGGTAAATAATTTATGGTGCACTGCTTTCTCATTATTGTATCTTGATTTCTTTTCTTATTGGAGACAACGATCTGACTGCATCACACACATCTCACCTGATTGACTCGGCAACAGAGAGAACATATCGATCGCTTCAATGTGCTTTGATCTCGTAAAATTTAAAGCCGCTTTACAAACTCTTGGTAAAGAGCGCAAAACAAATAGACTGCATAGGAATGCTTTATTATGTTTTCTAGAAATGTAAACTAAAAAAATCATTTGAATATAGATTTATTTAAAAGAAAAAAAAATAGTTGTGTGTGTTCAGGTATATATACATCTATTTTTCTCTACGTATCTATCTGTCTGTGTAGTGTGTTCAGGTATTTATCTATCAATCTATGTACTGTGTGTGTGTGTATGTGTTCAGGTTTCTATACGTCTACATATCTATTCTCTTCCGCTTTATCCTCTACTAGGGTCGCGGGTTCCTCATCCCCATCCCCATGCCCATGCCCATCCAGGGAACAATGTTTCAGGCCCTGGGCAAATACACTTAGGACAGGGTGCCAATCCATCGCTCGGCACACACTCACTCACACAAACACACTCTATATGGGGCAAATTGGAGAATTAAATTGACCGTGATCAATGTTTTTGGACTGTGTGAGGAAACCGTAGAACCCGGAGGAAACCCACACAGACACGGGGAGAACATGGAAAGTCCACCCAGATTGGGATTTGAACCAGGAATCCCTAGCACTGAGAGGAGAACATGCTAAACCACTAAAACCGTGTGTGTATATATATATATATATATATATATATATATATATATATATATATATATATTCATTCATTCATTATCTCCCGCTTATCCTCTATTAGGGTCGCGGTGGGGTTCCCACGTCTCGGGCGCTGGGCAGATGGACCCAGGACAGGGCGCCAATCCATCGCTGGTATATATATATATATATATATATATATATATATATATATATATATATATATATATATATATACACAGTAAAAAATATATATATAAATAATATAATATATTGTTGAATATTAATTAAGTTTTTGACTGATCGGACCTTCATCTGAAGTTTTTCACTGATTGGACATTCACTTTTTTTTTTTTTTTTTTTTCCAACCAATATGTACTCGGCTCATTCAGTTTTCATTGAATTCATTTGAAATGGTGCAAAAACAAATGCAGTGTAAAGACGGTCTGATGCACGTTCCACTTTATTCCGTCATTCATATGGAGCCACTGCTCATTAAACAGTTTCAGCTTAATTAAGTTTATCCCGTCACCCTTTTTTTTTAAAAAATGGAATGAAATCTACAATGGATTATTATAACACTGTCACTCTGTTGCTGTTGCTGTGCTTTTTCTGGTCTGTTGTGTGAACTTATTCTCAAACGATGAGCAAACACATCAGCCCCAGTTTGAGGTGCTGCTGTGTGAAAAAAAGATGTTTGCAAATATTTCACCCTGCGGTGACATTTAGTCACATTGAGTTGTGTGTGAAAAAGCCTTTAGTCATTTAGTCATAGTAGCTTTTTTTGCCGGTGGACAGCGGTTCTGCTTGAGTACTGTCATGCATGGAAAATAAAGTACAGGGTTCTGTGTTTATTTTAGTCAAATCATTGGAAACACATGGAAATCCTTCCTACCTTCCAATATTTTGCCACTTTTATTATTGTTTTTTTTTTAAGACTTTACTAGCTGCTTGGCTCAGGGTTGAGGTGAGGTTTCCTGCAAACAGTAAATGTCAAGTTGGTTGGTGGGTTTTGCATCCATCCATTATTTTCCGCTTTATCCTCTATCAGGGTCGCGGGGGGAGGTTCCCCATGCCCATCCAGGGGAGATCGTTTCGGGCGCTGGGCAGATACACCCAGGAGAGGACACCAATCCATCTCTGGGCACACACTCACTCACTCACACACACACAAACACACTCTATATGGGGCAATTTGGAGAACTCAATTGAATTGATCCATGTTTTTGGACTGTGGGAGGAAACCGGAGAACCTGGAGGAAACCCACGCAGAAGGGGAGAACATGGACCACTAAACAACTAAGTCACTGTGCCGTCCGGTTGGTGGGTTTTCTATTGGAAAAAGAATTTTTCAGCGTAACTAACTGCGATGTTAAAATTGCAACCTGCCAAAGTCAGAGCACACCTATATTTTAAAGGGGACAGCAATTGAAATGCGGATTGGTTTATAGGTTTATTTACAATAATAGTTACTATTCAAGTATTCATGGGGTGGTAGCTCAGTGGTTAAGGTGTTGGGCTATCAATCTGAAGGTTGGGGGTTCGAATCCCAGGTCCACTGAAGTTACCAATGTAGGTCCTTGAGCAAGACCCTTAACCCTCATTGCTCCAGGGATGTTGGGATTAATCCTGTGCTCACCTTGTAAGTCGCTTTGGATAAAAGCGTCCAATAAATGACTGAATGTAAATGTATTCAAGTGTTTCATTTGTCATTCCAACAATATAAAGTACTGTACAGTATATGTGGAACGAGACGACGTTCTCCAGGAACAAGCTGCTACACATAACTGTTACTCCACGTGTGCAAACACAAGGATTGTAGTAAATACAGGACAATACACAGTACAATAAACATCTAAATAATGGGAGGGAACAGTGCAACAGATGCTTCTTACTGTAGTTTAATACATTCATTCATTCATTTGTTCATCATCTTCCGCTTTATCCTCTATCAGGGTCGGGAGTTCCCCATGCCCATCCAGGGGAGAACATTTCGAGCACTGGGCAGATATACCGAGGACAGGGCGCCAATCTATCGCTGGGCACACACTCACTCACACAAACACACTATATGGGGCAATTTGGAGAATTCAATTGACTTGATCCATGTTTTTGGACTGTGTGAGGGAACCCACACAGACATGGGGAGAACATGGAAACTCCAACCAGATTGGGATTCGAACCGGGAATCCCTAGTGCAGAGAGGAGAACATGCCAACCACTAAGCCACCGTGCCGCTATATTAATACATTAATAGTTGAATATGTGTATTTCTGATCTCGTCCACCATGCAGAACCTTGTGCAGGACTTTGCCGTCGCTGTGTGAGAACATGCAGGAAGCAGCATGTGAAATCATTTTCATTAAGGTTTTACTTCAGTAGTCAACAGCCACGATCATTCCACTCCCCATCCGCCCCTGGACCGGAGTTATGATCGAACTCGTCAACCATTAGGAACCTCCTCCACCCCCGCTCACAACTCACTCATTTTCCCACTGAACTGCAACATGCCCTTAAGGAGTACGAGTTGGTGATGTATTGGTGCCAGGAATCTCTCCCTCTCTCTCCGAGGGTCTCTTGAGGAACTGCAGTAAAAATGTTGTGCTGTTTCATGAGTCCTGGAAGAGCCATAGGCCATGCCAAACCCACACTCTTAAACATCGCCTCGCATTCGCATCTAGTGAAATGCGAGTGTGCCACTAACCCAACACATTGCAGAAAAAGTGCCACAGCAGTGATCTGGGACGTCCCATTCCATTCACATCAATTTTATATCTCAAAAATGGTCTCGTTTGCAGTTTGCATAGATGCTTTGCTGTTGTGCTTATCTCATCTCTTATTATCTCATTATCGTCCACTTATTCCTCTATTAAGGTCACAGGGAGGGGGGTCCCTATGCCCATCCATGGGAGAATGTTTTGGATACCAGGCAGTTACACCCAGGACACGCCAATCCATCACTTGGCACACTCACTCACACTATACAGGGGGAATATATAGTGGATAGTTGTCACTTGTAGTCCATTATCTTCCGCTTTATCCTATGCTGGGGTCGCGGGGGGTTCCCCATGCCCATTCAGCGGAGAATGTTTTGGGGCGCTGGGCAGATACACCCAGGACAGGACGCAAATCGATCGTTGGGCACACACTCGCTCACACACACACACTCTATATGGCGCAATTTGGAGAACTCAATTGACTTGATCCATGTTTTTGGACTGTGGGAGGAAACCGGAGAACCCGGAGGAAACCCACGCGGACACGGGGAGAATATGGAAACTCCACCCAAATTGGGATTCGAACCAGGAATCCCTAGCGCTGAGAGGAGAACATGCTAAACACTACGCCACCTTGAATCCATTTTATTTTTTGACCGTGGAAGGAAATTGAAGAACCTGTAGAAAACCCGGAGGAAACCTACGCGGACATGGGGAGAATATGGAAACTTCACCCAAATTGGGATTCGAACCAGGAATCCCTGGCGCTGAGAGGAGAACATGCTAAACACTAAGCCACCTTGAATCCATTTTATTTTTTGACCGTGGAAGGAAATTGGAGAACCTGTAGAAAATCCACAAGGGCACTGGGAGAACATGGATAACTCCACCCAGACAGACATTCGAACCTGGTTTCCTCAGTGTTGTGAAGTGGACGTGCGAACTACAACACCACCATGCCACTCGTGCTAATGTGGGGTTGTTTTATTTCCGAAGGCAAGAAACATAACATGAACATGTCCACATCATTTTACATGACAAACTACACTGGATTCTCTGTTCTTGCCACAGTTCCTCATCTGTTGTTGTCCTTGCCAGATAGCCGCTCCACTCCTCTTCTCAGTTCCAGACAGCTGGAGCATCATCTCAACCACCAGTAGGTACTTGTCAGGCCGATTCATCTCTCGTCTCTGTATCCTTTCTTGTCAGCCCCCCCCCCCTCCCTCCTCCCTCGCTCCCACCCTACTTGCATGTGTGCCAGGGGAGTATCAGTGCGCGGTTGTGGGTGTCAGGGTGGGAGTGTTGGGGTTTGATGTGAGGATGTATGCTGTCGAGTAGGATCATGTTGGCCTAACAGAGCTGAGCTGCTCTGCTTTGCCCCAGGTCACCTTTCATGGGCAATTAGTGTCCTAACAGCACGCTGGTCACAAGTTGTCGGGAGCGCTTATCATGAAGATCAGCGCCTATCAGTTTCTCCATCGTCTTCTTTTTTTCCTCGCTGTCTCTCGCTGTAGCCCTGAACCTCCCACCCCCCACCTCCCGCCTCACCTCCTTTTAGCCCTTTTACTCATTCTATTATGTCTGCAAATGGAGTTTTTAGTTATTCTTATTTTGGAATATTGCCATCATTGTAAAGTTATACAAAATTATACTGGAATTTGGGAATTTGGGTTGTGGAACATTCCCAGTACTGCAGTGACACTTTAGGGTGGTGGTGGTGGTGGATCAGACAAGGTTTTATCCACCTTGTGCCTTTTTTATTTTTTTATTTTATTCTATTTAAATTTTAAGAGAACAATACACACACCAGGGATACAGACACATCATGGAATGAAAACTAACACACATGTCCAAGGCACTATCTACAAGATGCTGGGGAAATAGATAACATAAATAGCTAAATAGTAATATGATTAATAGTTAGGTGATAAACAGTTTTAAAAAAATAAAAGAAAGAAAGAAAACACTGCTAAACCAATAAAATAAGCATCCATCCATTATCTTCCGCTTTATCCTCTATAAGGGTTACGGCGTCTATAGTGGGGGGAACGTCTCGGGCGCTGGGCAGATACACCCAGGACAGGGCGCCAATCTATCACTGGGCACACACTCACTCACACAGACACACTCTATATGGGGCAATTTGGAGAATTCAGTTGACCTTGATCCATGCTTTTGGACTGTGGGAGGAATCTGGAGAACCCGGAGGAAACCCACACGGACACGTGGAGAACATGGAAACTCCATCCAGATTGGGATTCGAACCGGGAATCTCCAGCGCTGAGAGGAGAACATGCCAACCATAAAGAAATTTATACAAAATGTACAGTATATTCTACAATTATTTGGGAATTTGGGTTGTGGAACATTCCCAGCACCGTAGTGACACTTTGTGGTGGATCAGACATGATTTTATCCACCTTTTGCCTTTAATGTAATATGTGAAATCCAACAGCACCAGCACGGCACACCCTCACACAGCACCTCCACCCTGTCAGTGTCACTGGGGTGCCGTCAATCATCCATCACCCAAACTGTGGAGGTCCTAATTATTACAGAACAGAGAAAATGTTGCAGAGCAAGTACAGATATTAAAAGGAACGTCTTGTAGGAGGAAGACGTGATCGGGCGGAGCCTGTACATGGGAGGCAGGGACGTTCTCCAGCAGGGGGTGCACTGCTCCGGCTCACGTAGTCCAGTTTCAGTTCCGAAGGGTGTGTCCAAACCTGTGGCTGACACCGAGACAATCGGTTGTGTTTTTAATCTCTGTAATCACGCGGACGGTCTTGTACATCAATAACGAGTATCCTCACTGTAGCCCGGCTCTACCTTCACAGCCTCCCTCTGGATTTCTGAACAGCTGACCGTCTTACGTGTTCATTTCTCAACAGCTGTCTTTTGACTTTCATGGTGCAGTTTTATGATCTCAAATAGATTTTTAATCACATTGTTTTAATTAGGCTCCCACTATATCGCCATAGTTTCTGATTAATTAGAGGATATTTATCTGGATAGCTTCTAATTATCCAACTTTTTTTATTTTTTTTACCGTCTTCGTTGTGCATTTATTTGCGAAAGACGGAAATGACTCTTTAAATGAGGACGGTTTAAATGTTTTATCAACTTATGAATTTATGTAGCGTTATAATTTATATATATATATAGCGGCACAGTGTTCTAGTGGTTAGCATGTTCTCATCTCAGCGCTAGGGATTTCCGGTTCGAATCCCAATCTGGGTGGGGTTTCCATGTTCTCCCTGTGTCCGCGTGGGTTTCCTCCCACAATCCAAAAACATGGATCAAGGTCAATTGAATTCTCCAAATTGCCCCATATAGAGTGTGTGTGAGTGAGTGTGTGTCCAGTGATAGATCGGCGTCCTGTCCTGGGTGAATCTGCCCAGCGCCCGAAACGTTCTTCCCTAGATGGGCATAAGGAACCCCCCCCCCCCCGCCCCCGACCCCAGTAGAGGATAAAGCAGAAGATGATGGATGGATATATATAACAGACAAATTCATCTTATCTCATTATCTTCCACTTGAACCTCTAGGTGGACTGTGGGAGGGTTCCCATTTAGTTTTAGTCGCTGGGCAGATACACCCAGAACTGGGTGCCAATTCATCCCTGAGCACACACACACACACACACACAATGTATATGGGCAAGTTTGAGGGGTAATTAAGAGCAGCCACTTGACCTTGAGACTATGTCTTCGGACTACGGAAGTAAACCGGAGAACCTGGAGGACACCCACACAAACACTGGGAGAACATGGAAACTCCACCCAGATCAGGATTCAAACCTGGATCCCCGGTGCTGAACAGCAGATGAGCTAATCACCAAGCCACCGTGCCGCCCTGTGTTCAGAATTAATGAGGGTTCTAGAGCCTATCCCCCCACTCGTCCCAAAAACATGTCTGAAGCCAGAACAATTTTAATATCAATGTTAATATCAGACTTTCAATCAAATTCTGTAGCAGTGAGTCCTTTAATCCAGAAGACCATTTGTGGGACAGTGGTCCTGATGAGTAATACCCAATAGCTGCAGTAGGTGCCTTCAGACATGTCTCAACATGTCCTTCATTTAAGACTCTCGACTATTTAAATATAAAGTTTTATTTATTTATATGGATTTTAAAACCGGCACGTCCAAACGCACGTTGCTCAGACCAGGACCCCGTCGGCCGAGTGTAATTCATGTGCTCTGTGTTGCAGCCAATCCATGATGAATGGAGATTGAAGATGAGACCCCCCCCTCTCTAGCCTGTATTAGTTTTGCCTTTAATTACCATGGCTGGTAATGTTTCCTATCCATAACTGTCGGTTCTGGGAGGCGGCCTGAGCTGTTTACTGATGCACAGGGCGATACTTACCCCCTCATCCTCCCACCACCACCACCACCACCACCACCACCACCTGAAACCCACCCGCCCTTCGGAACATCCACCTCGCCCCGAATCTGCCAACTGCTCATCTTTCATTTCAATATTTCAATATTTATGCTTAATCTTTACCGGAGGAAAAGTTCAAAGTCATCGTGAGGGTATGTAACCTGTCGGCTTTCTTCGCTGTCAATTACCACAGGAGTTGCTTTTGTGCGTTTGTTTTAATTATTTATTTATCCGAAGCCGTCCTTCAGCCCGCACTGCGGTGTAGGCAGACGGAGGACGGAGCCTCTCTGACCTATCGGCCCGGGGATCCTCAAAATGGCACGTTGCATTGGATGCTCTCCTCCCCACCTACCCATAATCGGTGGCTCCATGACATACTAGGCAACATAAGACTAGAACAGTTGTGGTCATACAGGACTGGGTCCTTACAGGCGTTTAGTAAAATCTGGCTGTCTGTCCTCAACTACATTGATGGGTGTAATGTCACCCCAGATTAATGTTAAATAGAACTACTCTATTTCTACTTCTTTTCTTTATATATTTCTTTATTATTATTTTTGTATTTCATTTTAATACAATTTATTTTCCTTTTATTATAATTATCCATTCATTCGTTCATTATCTTCCACTTTATCCTCTATTAGGGTCGCGGGGGGTGTTCTCCATGCCCATCCAGGGGAGAACAATTCGGGCACTGGGCAGATACACCCAGAACAGGGCACCAATCTATCGCTGGGCACACACTCACTCACACAGACACTTTGGTCAATTTGGAGAACTCAATTGACTTGATCCATGTTTTTGGACTGTGGGAGGAAACCGAAGAACCCGGAGGAAACCCACGCAGACACGGGGAGAACATGGACACTCCACCCAGATTGGGATTCGAACCGGGAATCCCTAGTGCTGAGAGGAGAACATGCTAACCACTAAGCCACCGTGCCGCCTATTATAATAATAATAATAATAATAATAATAATAATAATAATAATAATAATTATTATTATTATTATTATAAATTATTTAAAAAAAAAAATTTTTTTCATTTATTTTTAAATACATGTGAATGCATATATGTATGTGTGTGTGCGTGTATATATGTGTTTGTGGATGTATATATGTGAGTGTACGTATATATATGTTTATATGTATATGTGTGTGTGTACGTATTTATATATATATATATATATATATATATATATATATATGATTTTTCTTTTGTTTCTTTCCATTCACATTCACAGCTGTTTCGAGGGTTGGGTGGGGTAGGCTAATACGGTTATTTTTTATATAATACTTTTGCACACTAATTTTACATGCTTACTTTAACTACGTTGGTATACACATGTGTTTATATAGGTTTATATAGGTTGGGGTGTTTTAGTTTATATTGCAACCAATGCCTGTTGTCTTTATCTGTGTTTAATTGTAAATATCTGTAGTATCGTTATATATAGGTTTGTCTTTAATGTATACATTTACAATAAAAAGAGATGTTATAAAAAAAAGAAATGGCACGTTGCACATGAGAAGGACCCCATTTATTGTTTTTTGGGGATGCGTGCGTGCCTTTTGCTTTATCTGCGATTTGTTTAATTAGCTCCGCCGCCGTTCGTTAGCCGAAGTTGGAGGGAACTTGTCACGCCTTAATTTTAGCCTCTATTTCTCGGAGAGTAGGTGCTGACCATATGTGGCTCGTCTACTCTATGTACAACATTTCTCTATTGAATATGAACCAGTGTGGCGAAAAAAAAGGAAAAGGTCAAGCTCATTTCCATGATGGCCTTCATTAGAATATGCTAAGGACGGTCGGTGCTACGTTCTCCCTCTGTGTGATGAATAGCTCCTACATTACCTACTCGCCTCAAAGTACTTTTCTGTCTGCCGTAATTTGCATAGCTCGGCTTTATTTATTTATTTCCCGTGCTCGCAAAATACTTACAGTTATTGCCTCTGAGGAGAGCTGGCAACCCACTTTGCAATTTAAATTGGCGGAGCTTTATGGCAGAACAGTCAGCTTGTCATTGTAGAATTCCGAATATGTCTATGCCCGCACATCCAGGTGTCTCAAAACACAACGGTATTCAAACCGCGGTGATAAATTACAGCCGAATTAAGCTGTATCAATTAGCCACCTCGGAGGGCCAGTTTGGAAAAGTTGGCGTGATGAAGCGGGAACGCAGCGGAACTTAAGAACAGCAGCGACCGCGCCAAACCAGACTGGTTATTATTAATTCCCACAATATTTCCTCTAAATGGACACACCTCTCGTTGTTCACAGATTCTTTAGTTCATCCATCCATCCATTGTCTTCCGCGTTATCCTCTACTAGAGTCGGGGGGGGGGGTTCCCCATGCCCATCCAGGGGAGAACGTTTCGGGCGCTGTGCAGATACACCCAGGACAGGACGCCAATCACTAGGCACTCACTCACACACACACGCTCTATATGGGGCAATTCGGAGAATTGAATTAACCTTGATCCATGTTTTTGGACTGTGGGAGGAAACCGGAGAACCCGGCGAACGTGCTAACCACTAAGCCACCTTGCCGCCCTCTTCATTTGATCATGATTTAATATTTGTAATTAAAAATCTGAAATTATGGAAATAGTCGAAAAGCAGGGCGGCGCGGTGGCTTAGTGATTTAGCATGTTCTCCTCTCAGCAGTAATGATTCCCGGTTCGAATGCCAATCTGGGTGCCATGTTCTCCCTGTGTCCACGTGGGTTTCCTCCAGGTTCTCCGGTTTCCTCCCACAGTCCAAAAACATGGATCAAGGTCAGCTGAATTCTCCAAATTGCCCCATATAGAGTGTGTTTGTGTGAGTGAGTGTGTGCCCAGCAAAAGATTGGTGTCCTGTCCTGGGTGTATTTGCCCGGCGCCCAAAACGGGGCATGGGGAACCCCCCCCCCCCATTACCCTAGAGGATAAAGTTGAAGATAATGGATGGATGTATGTATAGTCTAAAAGTGTAGTGCAATCTGTTTATTCATATATTATTTTGCGATTTTCCAGAAGTGGGGTTTCTAACGGTTTACAAAAGGGTCATGAACTTTGACACAACAGAAAAATTATAGCTTAATCAAAAGCACCAAATCTGAACTTTTACGTCTATACTCTTATATTTTATTGTTAATGCTTTTGTAATATTACTAAGGAGGTTCTTTTAGCATTAAAAATATATATTGTGTTTTGTATTATATTTTGTGTTTTCTTTGTTGTGTTTCTACTTTTTCCCTCTTTGATGTTTTTATGTTTTTTTTGAAACGCTCCAGTGACACATGTTGGCTCATCATTTTACACCCTGCCACAGATTTAAAGATAAAAGTGTAGCAGCTTATTAAATGTTGTCAGTCGTACGATTCGCCTAACATTGTCATGTGTCAAAAACCCCATACTGTGTCGTTACTGCCCTCGGGATGTTTGGTCAATGGTTCCTGTGCAGTATTGACGTGTTTACAAAAAAAAATATATATATATATATATATAATGGCAGCACGGTGGCTTAGTGGTCAGCACGTTCGCCTCTCAGCGCTAGGGATTCCCGGTTCGAATCCCCATCTGGGTGGAGTTTCCATGTTCTCCCCGTGTCTGCGTGGGTTTCCTCCGGGTTCTCCGGTTTCCTCCCACAGTCCAAAAACATGGATCAAGTCAATTGAATTCTCCAAATTGCCCCCTATAGAGTGTGTTTGTGTGAGTGAGTGTGTGCCCAGCGATGGATTGGCGCCCTGTCCTGGGTCTATCTGCCCAGCGCCCGAGACGTTCTCCCCTGGATGGGCATGGGGAACCCCACCGCGACCCTAATAGAGGATTAGCGGGAGATAATGAATAAATGAATGAATGGTACTTACAAATCACATGGTATCTACGATGACATGTTAGTGGTCCAGCTCATATCAGCGACTGCAACATTAATAACATTTACAAATGTTTCTATTAAGTTTCTATTACTTTGAAACGTTTTGTTATAGTTTGGATTTTGGCCCCTCTGTCACATGGCGTTCAGGTAAGAAACTAAACGAATAAGGCTACATTCTGTAAAAGAAGGAGATCAGCATCTTCCATGATCCATCCATCCATCCATCATCTTCTGCTTTATCCTCTATTAGGGTCGTGGTGGGGTTCCCCATGCCCATCCAGGGGAGAACGTTTTGGGCGCTGGGCAGATAGACCCAGGACAGGACACCAATCCATCGCTGATCATCCATGATCAGAAATGCAAATGATGTGTTCATGTTATATTCATTGTAGTACAAGGTTAGGAAACAGGA
Organism: Corydoras maculifer; assembly: GCA_019802435.1. Taxonomy (NCBI): domain Eukaryota; kingdom Metazoa; phylum Chordata; class Actinopteri; order Siluriformes; family Callichthyidae; genus Corydoras; species Corydoras maculifer. The sequence continues at coordinate 194,849 of JAFMOD010000854.1, read as the reverse complement.
GAACGTACCGCCTCCGTGATTAGAGTTCCGAATCACTGAGCAGATGGCAAGGCCATTATTCAGGTCTGGAGCAAAGCCTGTAACTAAGTATGTCAGAACAGGAAGCTTTAGCGGGATTGAGTAATACCACTTCTAGCAGCGATGCTAAACATCAGTAATATACCGCGGGCGTGGGTGGCACGGTGGCTTAGTTGTTAGCATGTTCACCTCTCAGCGTTAGGGATTCCCAGTTCGAATCCCCATCTGGGTGGAGTTTCCATGTTCTCTCCGTGTCCGCGTGGGTTTCCTCCGGGTTCTCCGGTTTCCTCCCACAGTCCAAAAACATGGATCAAGTCAATTGAATTCTCCAAATTGCCCCATATAGAGTGTGTTTGTGTGAGAGAGTGTGTGCCCAGCGATGGATTGGTGCCCTGTCCTGGGTGTATCTGCCCAGCGCCTGAAACGTTCTCCCCTGGATGGGCATGGGGAACCCCACCGCGACCCTAATAGAGAATAAAAGAAGATATAGGAAGATACTGAATGAATGAATACCGTGGGCGTGTGCACCCAAAACAAAGCTACTGCAGTTGCCAGTTGTTACTTCTGGCTCGTAGCGAGATTATGTGCCATCCTCCTACACTTGGCACAGGAGCTGCTCATAATCCAAAATGAACGAAAAAAGGGGAGGAGGGGGGGCAAATTAAAAAAAGAATTTTTGCATGAATTTCCATAATCAGCGGCCACAACAGAAAGTACGAGACACCCTCATTTACATATCAGATCTGTATGATCTACAGCATGTGTATGGAACAGTCCTGGGAATCATACGGCCCTGGGGCCAAATGCTGCCATTTAACCATTGAGTGAGTGTTCAGGGGTATTGGCTGCTTTATATTGCCCTTACCGAAATTTCCCCTACATAGTGTGTGTCTGGCCCAGCGATAGATTGGCACCCTGTCAAGTGCCCGAAACGTTCTCCCCTGGATGGGTATGGGGAACCCCCCCACGACCCTAATAGAGGATAAAGCGGAAGATAATAGATGGATGGATAGTGTGTGTCTGTGTGTGCAGAGTGATAGATTGGCGCCCTGTCCTTGGTGTCTGCCCACCGCCTTAAACGTTCTCCTCTGGATGGGCATGGAGAACCACCCCCCACGGGACCCTAGTATACGATTAAGCAAAATGTAATGGATGGATATCATTTCTATGGTATGTATTTTGAAGCAGGGATTTCAAATTTCACCATTTTATTGCAAACTAGTTTTTTAGATTACTAGATTAGTAAACTGGCCAGCGATGGATTGGTGCCCTGTCCTGGGTGTATCTGCC
>JAFMOD010000854.1:162668-192818 GCA_019802435.1 Corydoras maculifer | reverse complement strand
AGAACATGGAAACTCCACCCAGATGGCTATTCGAACCGGGAATCCCTAGCGCTGAGAGGAGAACATGCTAACCACTAATGTATACATACAGTATATATACATACAGTACCAGTCAAGTATTTGGCCACACCCCTTTTTTGCTCCCCTTATTGTCCAAGTTCTTTGTTCCACTTAATGTAAAGCTGGACATCATAGTTCTACAATTCCAGAGTGTGGTCTCCACCTGGATGTCACAAAATGACCTGAATATACAGTACCACCAGGTTCTTCCATCAATGGATCCATTCATTTAGCTCAAATTATGTATGGAGGTTCAGGGAGCATGAGCAGTTATCCTCACACATGTCCAGACCCGAACCCCATTAAGAATCTTTGGGATGTGCTGGAGGTCCACATCTGTAGTAGTCCACATCTCCATCCATACAACATCTTGGGAGAAAATGATTACAACTCCAGACTGCAGTAGCATGTGGATGCCTTAGAGAATGTGTGATGTCATCAAAGCTAAAGGCGGTCCAATGAAAAATAAGAGTGTGACCTTTTATGTTGGCCGGGCAGCGTATGTATATATAGAATGGAAGGCTTTACGCTGCTTGTTACTCGGAGAAGTAATTGCATCACGCGGAGCAGAGTTGCATTGTCGGCTGTAAGACTGACTGATCGAACCAGCCAGTAAATTCCAAATTGTCCAGCCCTAACTTTTCCTGCCATAGTGTGTTTCTTATTTTCTTCTTGAGGAAGTTTGGATCTAACCCTTCAGACCTGTCTGCTTAGTTATTGATGCATGTATCTGATGAAATCTCCACACCATGATTCCTCTATTTATTCCTCTGGAATCATCCACAACACCCGTCACAGTGGAGACACTGATCTATTCACCCTGATGCTTAGCTTTATCAACAGGTGCTCCTACAATCTGGAAGCAGAACAGGTTAAGGGCTTTTATTTTATTTGTCCTTAATTATAATATAAAGTGTTTTATTATTTTTATTTTATTTTATATTATTATTACTGGGCGGCACGGTGGCTTAGTGGTTAGCACGTTCTCCTCTCAGTGCTGGGGATTACCAGTTCGAATCCCCATCTGGGTGGAGTTTTCATGTTCTCCCCGTGTCCACGTGGGTTTCCTCCGGGTTCTCCGGTTTCCTACCACAGTCCAAAAACATGGATCAAGTCAGTTGAGTTCTCCAAATTGCCCCATATAGAGTGTCTATGTGAGTAAGTGTGTCCCCAGCGATAGACTGGCGACCTGTCCTGGGTGTAACTGCCCAGCGCCCGAGATGTTCTCCCCTGAATGGGCATGGGGAACTCTTTAAATAGCCCCATATAGAGTGTGTATGTCCGTGTCATTGAGTGTGTGCCCAGCGATAGATTGGCCAGCGCCTGAAACTTTCTCCCCTGTATGGGCATAGGGAACCCCACTGCGATCCTATTAGAGGATAAAGCGGAAGATAATGAATGAATGAATGAACCTGTGCATTTGACCGCTCACTTAAGATCCCTGAAATATGGCCCACTGAGCTGTGTATCCTTCAACACTAAAGTTTAACCCCTATCAGATTCTTTCTCTGAATATTATTTTACACACTGCAAAACAATTATGTTAAAAATTACAATATATTTTTTGCAGAAGTCTAAAGACTAAAGAAATCTGGCGTTGCAGAGACTTCATAAACTCTGCAGACTCTGTGATATTTAAAGCTACTGGGAGACTGACTTCAGTGAGCTGTCTATAAAGGCAGAGCTCATTAATCAACACAGTCTGTGGCTATTCCTATTAGTAAATACAGCTGTCAGTCCCAAAGCCAGACTTGGTGAACATACCTCATAAAAAATGAAATCTATCAGCGAAAGAGACGCCTCCTGCTGTTCAGTGAAGTTCAGCCTGCTTGCTTCTGCTTGACTTGATCATCACTGGCAGCTTTCTCTTTTTTTTGCTTTCCAGTCAGCTTCCTTTCTACCAGTGACTTGTTTTTGTGTCACTAGAGTTTTGTTTTGTACACCTGAAAGTCTGCACCATGTTTTATGGTTGAAGGTTGGACACGCCCCCTTTTTGCTCCACTTATTGTCCATGTTCTGAGTTCCAATTACTGTAGAGATGGACTCCCCTCACCACATCAGTGTCACTGCAGATCTGACAATAAACAATCCACCACCCAAATGATACCTGTTCTGTGATGCTCCTGACCAACAGAGAACAGAGAACCAACAAAAATAGATAGTGGAGCAAGAAGGGAGCGTGGCCAAACCATTGTAGTTCTACAATTCCAGACTGTAGTCCATCTGTTTGTGTTCTACAGTACATATTGTGTACTCTGTTCTAATGGTCAGAACCCCAATAGTACCACCACAGAGCAGGGGTTATTGGGTGGGGGCATTATTCCTATCCCAGCAGTGTGACTGAGGTGGAGAAATGAAACTCCAGCAGCACTGCTGCACTAAAACCCCCTCAGCACATCAGAACTGACAAGAAACAATCCACCACCCAAATGATACCTGCTCTGTGATGCTTCTGACCAACAGAGAACAGAGAACCAACAACAAGAACACAGATGGACTACAGTCTGGAATTGTAGAACTACAAAGTCCATCTATATGATAAGTGGAGGAAATGGATAGTGGAGCAAGAAGGGGGCGTGTCGAAACCATTCTACAATTCCTGACTGTAGTCCATCTGTGTTCCACAGTATATACAGTACTGTGTGCGTCCACTTTACTCTGTTCTAATGGTCAGAACCCCAATAGTACCACCACAGAGCAGGGGTTATTTGGTGGGTGCATTATTCCTATCCCAGCAGTGTCACTGAGGTGTCACACAGATGGACTACAGTCTGTAATTGTAAAACTACAAAGTCCATCTATATGGTAAGTGGAGGAAATGTACAATGTAGCCAGAAGGGGGCGTGTCTAAATTTTTGACTGACCATATATGGTCAGGAGAGTATTGCACCAACCAAACCATACATGTTCTGTGGTGGTAGAACCTTGTAGAACTACAAAGTCCATTTTTAGAGTTAGTGGAGCTGAGAACATGACCGATAAGTGGAGCAAAATGGGGGCGTGTCCAATTTTTAGACTGGTACTGTGTTGTTTTTTATATTTCGTGCTTTGCAGATTTAAAACTTCACTGTTGGTAATCTCACTCATCTCCAGTTTACTTTGTTTCTGATGTTTGAGAGGGAGGCGGGAGGTTGGACGGCTGATCTGACCTCTCCTATTGGCTTTGCTTAAAGCAGCACGACGCTGATCGAAGGCCTGATGGTGAAAAATTCATAAAGCGAAGTGCGGAGAGAAAATCTGGCTTGCCACTGATAAAAGTGATGGGAGTCACCCGCTCTACGCTTGATTGTTTTGGAAGCCAAATGCTCGCGAGTTCAGCCGCTCTTCTCTACTTGGGGAATATCTGTAAAAAATAAATCCACTCTCTGAGCCCTGGATGAGGATGGGAAGCAGTAAACACTGTAAATAAATCATGTCCGCTTCCCTCATGCTTGTTTTGGAATGGACGGATGGCACTGCTGGGGTACTGCGGCTGAGCAGTCCTCCGAGGACCCTGCGTGTTTAAAAGGAACCTGAGCACTGGGCTCCGGCGGATGTTTAATCTGCAGTACACGGCGCTCAGTGGATCTGACCACCTCGCTCCCAGCGCACCAACCAGAACCTACGCGGGTTAAAACGCTGAGGCGCAAACTTTTTGACGTGGCTTTCAGTGGATTGAAAAAGAAATTCTCTGATGCCAGATTTGAAGCTGCATGTTGAAGTTGCTTCAACGGCGAGCGCATGGCAACAGCGCACACAGGTGATAGAACCTAAAAAGCTTCATGTTTTTTTAATCATTCGCTTTCTTTTGGTTAATCCTCCTCCAGTGTGCTCCCTCTGCCTGATCGTCTCTGGAGTGATTTATTAAAACCCCCTGCTCTCCTGGTGTAACGGAGCCCCGCTCATAAAACAAAATGAAAAAATATATTACACCGTTGCCATGTTCGGTTACATTATGACCATGAGGTACCCGTTTTCCACTAATTCTTTTTTTTTTTCGGCCAACTTTCATCCCGACTATGTTTTAGTTTGTACTCCTAATCCCTTTGGGATGAACTAGAATGATGATTGTGAGCCAGGCCCCGTTTTCCATCATCAGCCTCTGACCTTACAAAGTCATGTGGAAGCCTTCTCAGAGGAGTGTTTTGTGAATATATATGTATATGTGTGTGTATAATATATATTTATATATTACACACACACATATACATATATATTCACAAAATATGTGTATATATATATATATATATATATATATATATATATATATATGTATGTATATGTATGTATATATATATATATGTATATGTATATGTATATATGCACACAAACACAAAAACATATATATATATATATATATATATATATATATATATATATATATATATGGGCGGCACGGTGGCTTAGTGGTTAGCACGTTCGCCTCTCAGCACTAGGGATTCCCTGTTCGAATCCCCATCTGGGTGGAGTTTCCATGTTCTCCCCGTGTCTGCGTGGGTTTCCTCCGGGTTCTCCGGTTTCCTCCCACAGTCCAAAAACATGGATCAAGTCAATTGAATTCTTTAAATTGCCCCATATAGAGTGTGTCTGTGTGAGTGAGTGTGTGCCCAGCGATGGATTGGCGCCCTGTCCTGGGTCTATCTGCCCAGCGCCCGAGACGTTCTCCCCTGGATGGGCATAGGGAACCCCACCGCGACCCTAATAGAGGATAAAGCGGGAGATAATGGAAATGAAAAAAAAAAAATAAATAAAACCTTAAATCCATGTTTTTAGACTGTGGGAGAAAACCCACATGGACACATGGAGGACATGGAAACTCGACCCGGGATTTGAGTCTGGATTCCCAGCGCTAAGAGGTGGAGGTCCTAACACCGTACCAGTTGTAGGCTTGTGGTTAAGAAACCAGCCTTGCGACTTGAAGGTCCCTGGTTTGATTCCCAGTCTTAGAAAGTACTATCGCTGAAGTTCCCTTTGGCAAGGCACCCTAACCCCAATTGCCCCTCAGGTGCTGTGTACGGGGTTGCCCACAACTTAGGGCACGTGTGCTCACTTCACTCCGTGTGTGTAGATGTGTGTAAGCAATGTGTGTAGGTAAAATAGATCACTTTACACTACTCCACTGTGTCTAAAACCTTTACCCCGTAATACATAGTGTCTAGTTTTTTGCTAAATTCTTCTGTTTTTCTTCATTATGAAAACACTACTGGAGCCATTTTAAAACTTTGTGCCTTTAAAGGAAGTTTTGTCCCAGAATGATGTTAAAGGAGCTGACGGTGTCTTAAAAAGTAGTACAAGCACTTTGAGTAAAACAGTGTATTGGCTTAACAGATTCTACATTAAATCAACAAGCATGTTAACTTCAAATTAGTTTTATGAAATTAGTATTCCCATTCTTTACCCCTCATTCATCAAATTCCCCCATTTCCTTTAAAATCGATTTAAAATTGATCCCGTAACCCGAGTATCTGCAGAATAACGCCTTAACATTTGAACCTAAAAACAAAAAGCAGCGCTGTCTCCTTAGCTCCGATTGCTCGAGTGTAAGGGCCATTCTCTATATGAGAGTGTGGGAAAACAGTATTATGGCAGATTAATGTATGTTTTCCTCATTACACGGTCGTATTATTGCATTTTACTTCTCATTATGTATTCTTAACTGTACGAACAATAAGGCCGGATAATAAGGCAGCAATGGAACAGCATGCATCCTATATGCCTAAAGGCTTCTTGCAGGTATATAAACTTGTTAGCTGATTTCTAAAGAATGAGTAATCATTGTAATATTACACAATTTCCATCATTTTTATTCTAGCTTTGCTTCTAAGGGGGGGCAAAGCCGAGCACGTTTCATATTGCAGCGTCCGTTTACTTTGATGATGATATATACCTGTGTTCCGATAAAGAAAAACATAAATACACAGGCTTAATGATGGAGAGGAAATAAGGATGGGGTCAGAGAATTAGTATTGGAATGCAGGCCTGTTTAAATCTCCCCGCATTTCAGTGCTTTAAGCCGTAATTCATCACAGGGCCAAAGTAGAGGGTTTTTTATTTTTTTATTTATTTGATTCCAGGGAAAGTTTGGCTAAGCAGGATAATGAGACTCACTGTGTTTAATGATTTAGTGAGCAGCGGGGGTGGGGGGGAGGAGAAAATAAAAACACATTTTCTCTTTTTTCCTTAATTATAAGATGATAAGGGAGCTCGGTCTGTTCGAAGTTATTAGTTGTTACTATTAAATTCTTGTATTATTTATTTGTGCGGTGGATGGAGGCATTAATAGCTCTAAGGGTCTTATTGCTTGATCCTCCCTCAGACAGGCAATCAGGGTTGCTTTTATTTTTATTTCTTTTTTTGTATTTTGCTCGTTCTGTTTTTACTAAAAAGTGAAGTTGGCCGTAATTTCAGCCACACTTTATTTCAAGGCATTGCATCCTTCACAGCAAGGCGAGGGATGTGACCTCAAAACAAAGCGCAATCGTATATTAGGTTCAGTGTTGGATGTGTGGAGTTTGGAGTTGTGAGAGAAGGATAAATAAAAAAAAAATCACACTTTTATTTCGTGAGCCGACCAGACGCAGCTAGCAGATCTGCCTTGTTGCTCATCCAGCCTGCTTTGTACTGTCTGTGTTCCATTTGTATTTGCTTGTGAAATATTATATACGTGTAATACAGCCATTTTTAGTGAGCCATCAACTGTGCAACTTGATTTAGAACGACTCTGTTTTTTTGCTTTTGGAACGATGGAAAAAAATTCATTTACATTACATTACATTTGGTCATTTAGCAGATGATTTTTTTCCAAAGCGACTTACAAAGTAAGCACAGGGTTGGACACAGCACCCCCGGAGCAATAAGGGTCTTGTCACATTGGTAACTTGTGGACCACTCGATTTAAAGGGGTGAAAAAAATGTCCAGATCAAACTCTTAGTGAAGTCATCAGTGAAAGTCTTAAAGGAGGAGAATGTTTAAGCAATTTGAACAGAAATGCAGCACAAACAAATAATATATAAAATAAAATAAGGCCATTTACAGTATAAGACAGTATATGTAACATTATTATTATTATTATGATTGAGTTCGGCGAACATGGAGAACCTTGTTCACACTGCCAACGATTGGTGGACTGGAGGACAGTACCTTCAACCCTCTGACTGACAGCCCAACACCATATCCAAAAAAACAACTGCACTCTTATTATTAAAGATATATAATGATGATAATAATAATAATACAGTTATATATTTGCATTAAAATAAAGGGATACAGAACCAGTCGGAAGTTGGCTCCACTTATTGTCCATGTTCACAGTTCCACTTCCTGTAAAGATGGACTGAGAAACACACACGTATACCCATATTGAGTGAGTGGTAGGCAGCCATGTATACGGTGCCTGGGGAACAACTGGGGTTAGATGCCTACTTAGCAGGACTGGGAATCAAACCGGGGAGCTTTTAGATCGCAAGACTGGTTCCTTCAACACAAGCCTATGACTGCCACTCTTAGTATGTCTCTATTCTGCCGACTCCTAAATCAGCATCCTAATACATTTCTAAGCTTCCTCTAAACCTCCTTGCTGTATCAATATGGTTCCATTTGGCACACCACTAACAATCCGTAACAGTAGACACTCTGAATACTGAAGAGGCTTGGTACAGCAGACCTGTAGAGCCAGCGCTGTTGTCTTCGCCCCCCCCCCCCCTCCAAAAAAAAAAATAAATAAAAATGTGGGATATGGCGCTTCACTTCCCTTCTGTTTATTTTTTATGGAATTTATTCAAAAATAAAACACATTTTCTAATATGGTTCGAAATTGGCGCTCCACTAACAATCAGTAACAGTAGACGCTCTGAATACTGAAAATACTTGGTACAGCAGACCTGTAGAGCCAGCGCTGTTGTCTCCGGACCGCCCAAAAAAAAAAAAAAACTGTGGGATATGACGATTAATTTCCCTTCTGTATATTTTTTATAGAATTTATTAGAAAATAAAAATACATTTTCTCTTTTCCCTTGCTGCATCAATATGGTTCCAATTGGTGCGCCACTAATAATCAGTCACAGTAGACGCTCTGAATACTGAAGAGACTTGGTACAGCAGACCTGTAGAGCCTGCGCTGTTGTCTTCGGACCTCTAAAAAAAAACCTCCAAAAAACTGTGGGATACGGCGATTAACTTCCCTTCTGTTTATTTTTTATAGAATTTATTCGAAAGTAAAATACATTTTCTTTTTTCTCTTGCTGCATCAATATGGTTCCAATTGGTGCGCCACTAATAATCAGTCACAGTAGACGCTCTGAATACTGAAGAGACTTGGTACAGCAGACCTGTAGAGCCTGCGCTGTTGTCTTCAGGATACGGCGCTTAACTTCCCTTCTGTTTAGTGGCTGTTGGTAGCTTTGACCGCTGGTTTCATGGTCCTGTTTGTTCTGGTCGGCTGAACAGCAACTAAAGTTGTCAGTGTAAATAAGACTTTGTATTCGATCATCCTGACGTGTCCAGAGGAGACAGCGCTGAGTGACGGATCCAAGTCGAAGGTACAATAGCTGTAAAGCGTTACTTTTTTCCTATCGAAAAAAAGAATAAAAAATCAAATCCCTCCCCCCGCCGCCGCCTCCCCCTCCCTGTCTCACACGTCCTGCTGCAGCCTTCAACTTAGACAACAAGTTAGACAGAGTGTCTGGTTTGGTAAATGTGTTAGCTGTGATAAACAAAGGATTGTTGCTTTCCCTTTTTTTTATAATTGTCTTCCGGTGGTCTCGCAGATCAAGCGCCTGCTTTTCCAAGGCTATCAAATCTGTCGGCTGGTTTTTTCGGCGTGAGCAACCGGAATCATGTGATACATCCCTGAGAGCTTCCCGAACAGACACTCCTAAAGTGATATTGACATGTTGTCAAGCCTGCCTCTCTCCCTTAAGACCTCCCAGGCTTTGACAGACTCCGGTGAAGGCAGGAAAAGTTGCCGTCATTCTCATCAGCCGGTAATTTCAGCCTGTCTCGTGGACTGATGCTTCATCTCTATTTTTAGGCCATCTTCCTGTTTCTCCTTTTTTATTCCTACTCATCAAATCTAAAGTTCTCCATGAACACCTGCTCGGGAGGTCCTACGGGAATCAGCCTCAGAAACAAAGGAAGTCCTGATGAGGGGTTCTTAATGCAAATAAACTCAATGTCTCAGTCATGTTTGAGTTATGGGATGTATTGGCACCGGTTCTGAAGGTGCTCAATTGGGGAACCAAATATCCAGCGGTGATGAAACTCTTATGGCTGAAACATGTTTGCTTCATTGATATTCTGCTTAATAATCTAGTAGAGTTGTGAGGGGGTTCCCCAGGCCCATTTAAGTGAGAACGTTTCGGGCGCTGGGCAGATACACAAAGGACAGGGCTGGGAACACACTCACACGCACACACAAACACACACGTTATATAGATGCAACTTTGTTGCAGAACTTGATCGTGTTAGTCTCCTGTTGGTTCTTTGTTATCTATTGGTTGGAACCATTACAGAACAGGTATCATTTGGGTGGTGGATTGTTTCTTGTCAGTTCTGCAGTGACACTGATGTGGTGAGGGGGTTCTAGTGCAGCAGTGCTGCTGGAGTTTCATTTCTCCACCTCAGTCACACTGCTGGGATAGGAATAATGCCCCCACCCAATAACCCCTGCTCTGTGGTGGTACTATTGGGGTCCTGACCATTAGAACAGAGTACACAGTATGTACTGTAGAACACAAACAGATGGACTACAGTCTGGAATTGGAGAACTACAATGGTTTGGCCACGCCCCCTTCTTGCTCCACTATCTATTTTTGTTGGTTCTCTGTTCTCTATTGGTCAGGAGCATCACAGAACAGGTATTATTTGGGTGGTGGATTGTTTATTGTCAGATTTGCAGTGACAAAGATGTGGTGAGGGGAGTATATATATATATATATAGACTCTATTATTATATTATTATAATTAACTATTATATATCTGCATTAACTTAAAAGGGATACCAGTCAAATGTCTGCTCCACGTATTGTCCATGTTCTCAGTTCCACTTCATGTATAGATGGACTTTGTAGTTCTACAATTCCAGACTGTAGTCCATCTGTTTTTGTTATGATATATCCTTAATCATAAGAGTAAAGTTGTTTTTTGGATATGGTGTTGGACTGTCAGTCAGAGGGTTGGAGGTACCGTCCTCTAGTCCACCAATAGTTTGCAGTGTGAAAAATTGTGCGTGCCAGCGATGTCCTGCCTGTCCTGGGTGTATCTGCCCAGCGCCCAAAATTTTTGACCCCCCAACCCCCAGTAGAAGATAAAGATTATGGATGGATGGATTATGTTTGTGCTGCATTTTTGTTGAAATTACTTAAACATTCTCCTGTAAGACTTTCGCTGATGACTTCACTAAGAGTTTGATCTGGACATTTTTTCACCCCATTAAATCGAGTGACACATACTTTGGTTCAGTTTTCCAGATTCCCCCCCCCCCCTAAATCTTCGAGGGGGTCCTGCAACCTTCATGTTCCCTGATGAGGTCTGCTCATGAAAAAAAGTGATCAAAGCAATGAAGCAGGCTGCAGAAGTGCGTCTATACTGTATGTGTATACGAGCGAGCCAGAGGATGGGCTGATAGGGTTGAGGTATGGCGTTTTACTCCAGCTGGGGCAGTAAAACAGCAGGTGGATGGTATCATTAGAGCTGGCAGATGAGGCGAGGGCCTCTTGATAGTGGGACTTGCCCCGGCTCGCTCTGCTGCCCAGTCTACCATTTAAAATGCCCACCGTGGAGATGCAGGCAGGTTTCGAGTCTCTTTAGGTTCATGGGCTCCATGGCCTTCTGCAGATCATCATGCTTGGACAGCGTATGTGTACAGATTAAAATAAAGTCTTGAGCTTTTCAGCTAATTGAAATGTAATTGATGACTGTGTATTGAAGATAAAGGATAGAGTTTTATTTGATGTATGGAAATGGCTGAGCATTTGATATCAGAGCCGTGTTGATTTTACACTTTACACCGTCATGCTGGGAAGCTCAGCTCTAATTGAAAATGGAGCCCCAACAGGGTAACACATAGTTGTATATTTATAGTATATAGTTTTCATATGCCATTAAAATGAACAGAATTTAGTCATCTCATCCCATTTTCTCCTACTTAATCTGCTTCTGTGAATGGGGGGGGCAATCCCTCCCGGCACACACTCGGGGGCAATTTAGAGCAGCCAATACACTTTGAATCCATGTTTTTTGGCCGTGGGAGGGAACCCGAGAACCCGGAGAAAACCCTTCATGGACATGAACATGGAAGTGTTGTAAAGGGTGGCGCATGGTAAAATGAATAAAAATATTTTAAAAATAGTTGTGTATTTATAGTATATATTTTTCGTATGCTGGGAAAGTTAACAAAAATTTAGTAACAAAATAATCCCAATCTGCTAATTGACTTTAATGAACTGTATATCGTAACCACGTCAGTATCCATCAAATCATTCACCACCCAAGCAACTCCGTGCTCTATGAAGGTTCTGTGGGAGTCCTGACTCTTTTAGAGTAACATGTAAAAGATTGGGGTTGGGGGACGGTGCTGGGCAGATACACCCAAGACAGGATGACAATTCCATTCGGCAAACACAGGCTCTGGGGCAATTTGGAACAGCCAATACACCTTGAATCCATGTTTTTGCACTGTGGGAGGAGACGTTCAAAGATACAGAACTGAAGAACTATAAGGTGCATCGACTGATGGAACAAACGTGGAAATGAAATATTCAAATACACCATATAAAATAAATAAAGGTGTAAAAATATAAATGAAGTCATAACACAGCTTAGAATGTTCTGCCTGATCAAATCCATCCTGGTGTTTGCTGTGTTTTCCAGCGCCGCCCTTCTGCCCCGACCTTGAGGTGAAAATATAGCGACCTGTCTGACGGCGGGGTAACAGATGATCCTGTAATATCGCTGATGAGGCATTTTAAGGCCAGTCATGCCTAGAGTCACAGATGCGCGGTTGTTTTTTTTGCTCATCGGCTACTTCTATACAGCGTGCTTTCGAATACAAGACAAATATAAATCGTCCTCTCCGCAACGGCATCCACTTGATTAAACGGGGCTCCGTTTGGAAGGCGCTCATGTTGACATTGGGCTTTATGTCTGTCCTCTGTGGGCCTGCATTAGAACCGACACGGTAATGAAAACTCACTTTCAGCCAGCCGCCAAAATTGAATGGCGTCAATTGGCGGCTTCATCGCGCTTTATTAAAAGTAGCGGCAAAAAAAAATCATAAGGAATGGCGGCGGCTTGGAAACGCGCTACCATCTGTGTTCTCAAAGATAACAAGGTGCAGCAGATCATTAGTTAAAAGCAGTAGTCTAGCACGCCGACTAATAGCCGCCATTCTTTTTAATCTGAGAGATTATGAGCCAAGCCCTCCGGCGAGGAGTCACATTAGTCAGATTTATGTGCCTTTTTTTTTTCCCTTTTCTGCCTCGTCCCCCCCCCCCATCCCCGTTTTTAAATGATGGACTGAGTGGCATGGCGTGATATTAATTCATAACAATAATCGGCAAAACCCGCAAAGCAAATGATGTTGCGCGAAAGCCCGCGGCTAACCCCGCGACGGCTCGGCGACGGAGGGGTCGGCTGTGATTGGCCCGGCGGAATGCTCATACCGCCCCCCGTGGTACGTTGTCTGTCTGGAGCCGGCGCTGGCTCCGGCATCACGGCACGTCACGGCTAATCCAGCCACAGCCACGCGGGCCTCGCCACGTGCCAGCTTGATTTGCGAGGCGCCCTATCAAAGGATGCTAATTAAAATCGTATTTTTGCATATGCCATGTCTCTTTCGAATGCGTATGCTAATGGAGGCCCGGTTGCCTTTCAGCGCCTGGTAATTAAGTTTATGAAGGACAGCTGTAATACATAATTAACAGAAATGTTTGCAAGCCTGCTCTTTCGGCGACAAGACGGAAGAGGGGTGAAAAAATGTGTGTGTGCATATTTGTTAGTGTGTGTGTGTGTGTGTGTGTGTGTGTGAGAGAGAGAGATGAGAAGAGAAGAACGGGGTGTGTTGTGCCTTGGGTCTCCCTCAAGCCTCGGGATAGCTCATGGTTCAAGTGTGTCAGTGTTCATCAGTTGAGCTCTCTTTCTTTTTCTCTCTCTATCGCTTTCTACACACACACTCACACACACACACACACACACACACACACACACACAGACACATTCGCTCTACTCATGGGCTACATGCTCGTCTTGTTGGCACGGGATAGGCTGAAGACACGCTGAATATTTATGACCTCATTCTGCTGTGTTAGTGATGGAAGGTGACTGATGCAAGTGTGTGTGTGTGTGTGTGTGTGTGTGTGTTTGTGTGTGTGTGTGTCTAAAGGCAGAATTGAATACATTGGGATATTTTATCTAAACAGGTCACTTGTTTCTTTAAACTAAACCTCTAATATCTGATAAACGACTAAATTGCGGCTGAATGTGCCGGGTGTCTGCCCTGCAGGGGGTTGGGTGTTTCACTCAAGGTACTGCTTTCATTTCCTCCAATGAGCACGCAGAGCCGCCAGCATCACCTCTGATCAGGATAAATGATTATAAAATAAAGAACTGCATAGTTAGTCGTTGCAGGATGAACCAGTTTAGGTTTAGCTTACGATCAGCGATCAGCTTTAGCAGGAAACGGGGACTTACTCACTTGCAGAAACACACACACACACACACACTCTATATGGGGCAATGTGAAGAATCCAATGGACCTTGATCCACGTTTTTGGACTGTGGGAGGAAACCGGAGAACCTGAGAACATGCTAACCACTAAGCCACCATGCCCGCGAATCAGAGATCATAGAGGGGAAAAAAAAAAAAATATATATATATATATATACATCCATCCATTATCTTTCGCTTTATCCTATATTAGGGTCGTGGGGGGGTTCCCCATGCCCATCCAGGGGAGAAGGTTTCGGGCACTGGGCAGATACACCCAGGACAGGACGCCAATCTATCACAGGGCACACACTCACACACACACTCTATATGGGGCAATTTGATCCATGTTTTTGGACTGTGGGAGGAAACCAGACAATCCGGAGGAAACCCACGCGGACACGGGGAGAACATGGAAACTCCACCCAGATTGGGATTTGATTGGAAACATGGGGATTGGAACCGGGAATCCCCAGTGCTGAGAGGAGAACATGCTAACCACTAAACCACCGTGCCGCCTATATATATATATATATACATTTTTTTGAGTGGGGGGGAGGGGGGGTGTTCAGGTTTAGAACACTGAGACGATCGACTGTAAAAATCCATCCAAATAAATCCATTTATTATTTATTATTGGGAAACTATGTCAGGCCTTACAACGTCTCTTTTCCGTAATTTGTCTCATTGCTTTAATAAATCCCGACTGTAAAGCTCCGAGTGACAGAAATCAAAACCTCTCTGAGTATTAGTTCAGAATGTCAGCGCCTCTGTAATAACGCGGCCGCGGCGTGACTCCTCGAGCGTTAATCGTCCAGCGCGTGAATGTTTGTCATGTCGTTTAAACAGTCACTCAGAGCTTTATTAAAAAGTTAGGACGCGGTGGCGATGGTTAATTAGAGTGTGAACGGGAGGTGGGGGGGCCCGGATGTCGTTAGCCGGGGCGTCTGGCTCCCGATGCCCCCTCGCCGACTGCGGGAAGTGCGGAACGAGAGCATGTCATCTGCTGATTTCTCTTTCAAAGCCAACACTGATGCTTTTAAATGCTTTATCAAGGCATGCCTGTCCAAGCCGGTTACGAGTTAACTAAATGAACTGTGACAATTAAATTAATAATGCATATTGTTTGTGAACGCCCGCGTCCTGTGATTTGACTGATGTATGCAAAGATGGTAATTTATTGAAAGTAAATTCATGTAATTGTGCGGCAAAACTTGATGAAGCAAAAGAAAGTGTCAGCATGGTTTCCGTCAGCATTAGAGGGAAAGAAATCGTTAAAGAGGAGCGGCGTGCACTTCAAAGCCTGGCGGAGAACAAACATTTACGAATACGTATCATGTTGTGGGGGTGAGGGAGAAAAAGTTAAAAGAGGCATTTTGGAAATTGGTGGTGATTTGGTTACTTGTTTGAACGTTGCGTTTGCTTCCAATGGGATGTAAACAATCATTTGGCGCTCCTCCCGACTGCGGCAGAAAATGCAACGTGCCAACTAGAAACGGAATACTAAACTCTCCTGGCAAGGTTCAGACATATTGACTGAACTGGAGTACGCTGGATGTTCCGGAGCGCTCCGACATGATTCTGCCTCGTGTGGGTTTAATGAAGTTACAACACGTAACGAGTAATTTCACCAGGGTCTCCTCAGCCGTCAGGAAGCCGGGCGGGGCTTTGAACTAACAAAGAAAACGTATCATTGCTGAAATTTAGTCGTGAAAATGATCAGACTTCATGACTTTCTGGGCGGTGGCTCAGCATCCCAGTCTGAGTGGAGTTTCCATGTCCTCCCCGTGTCCGCGTGAGTTTCCGACGGGTTCTCCGGTTTCCTTCCGCACTGAATGACTTTCTGTGCGGCGCGGTGGCTTAGTGGTAGCATGTTCTCCTCTCAGCGTTAGGGATTCCCAGTTCGAACAGTGGAGTTTCCATGTCCTCCCTGTGTCCGCATGGGTTTCCGCCGGGTTTTCTGGTTTCCTCCCAAAGTCCAAAAACAGGAATCAAGGTCAAGCAATTCTCCAAATTGCCCCATATAGAGTATGTGTGTGAGAGTAAGTGTGTGCCCAGTGATAGATTGGCACCCTGTCCTGGGTGTATCTGCCCAGCTCCCGAAATTTTCTCCCCTGGATGGGCATGGGGAACCCCCCCACGACCCTAATAGAGGATAAAGTGGAAGATTATGGATGGATGGATTAATTGTATGGGACGGCTTAGTGGTTAGCATGTCCTCCTCTCAGCGCTAGGGATTCCCGGTTCGAATCCCCATCTGGGTGGAGTTTCCATGTTCTCCCCGTGTCCGCGTGGGTTTCCTCCGGGTTCTCCAGTTTCCTCCCACAGTCCAAAACCATGGATCAAGTCAATTGAGTTCTCCAAATTGCCCTATGTAGAGTGTGTGTGTGTGAGTGAGTGTGTGCCCAGTGAAAGATTGGCGTCCTGTCCTGGGTGTATCTACCCAGCGCCCGAAACGTTCTCCCCTGGATGGGCATGGGGAACCCCCACCCCCAGACCCTAGTAGAAGATAAAGCGGAAGATAATGGATGGATGGATTAATTAATTATGTGTTGCACCTTTTGTGCAGTGCTGTTTATCCGAGGCTCTTCTTCTGTTCAGTCCTGAGCCAATGACATTCTAACTAAGGACACCCACTAAGCACCATTAACCATTCAGACCCCCCCACCATGTGCTCTTGACCTTTTAAGCCCCCTCACTTTCCAGCGTTGAGTCTTTAAAACTGCTGTTCAGGCCTGTTGGTCATGCGGAACCACAGCTGTCAGTCACTCTGTCAACCATCACTGACCTCCAAAAACATCAGCTCTCCTCAGTGGGGCGCCCTCATCATCACCCTGCACTAAACATATTACTCAGTGTTACCACAAAATGGTTGGAGGCTCGTTTAATATCCAGTTCCACGGTCTCTTATCGCTGAGATCGGTGCCTGTTAAAAGCTCCAGAACCTCAGGAGAACAAGGTCTGTCATTTGAACTTCACAGATTTTTTTTTGTCCACCATGCCCATCCAGGGGAGAACGTTTCGGGCGCTGAGCTGATACACCCAGAACAGGACGGCAATCCATCACTGAGCACACACTCACTCACACAGACACACTCTATATGGGGCAATTTGGAGAATTCAATTGACCTTGATCCATGTTTTTGGACTGTGGGAGGAAACCGGAGAACCCGGAGGAAACCCACGGGGAAAACATGGACACTTCACCTAGATTGGGATTCGAACCGGGAATCCCTAGCGCTCAGAGGAGAACATGGCAACCACTAAGACATCATGCCGCCTAGTTTTGTAATTGTTTTATTAAAGCAATAAGGAACTCTAGGTGGGCGGCACGGTGGCTTAGTGGTTTAGCATGTTCTCTTCTCAGCGCTAGGGATTCCCGGTTCCAATCTCTATCTGGGTGGAGTTTCCATGTTCTCCCAGTACCTGCGTGGGTTTCCGCCGGGTTCTCCGGTTTCCTCCCACAGTCCAAAAACATGGATCAAGTCAATTGAGCTCTCCAAATTGCCCCAATAGAGTGTGTCTATGTGCGTGAGGGTGTGACCGGCGATAGATTGACGTCCACACCCCCCCCCCCTTCGACCCTAGTAGAGGATACAGCAGAAGATAATGGATGGAAGGATGGGACTCTAGGTTTTGTTTTATTGTAAGTAAATCACGGGAAAGAGATGAGTCAGCACTTCGCTATATGTCGTGTCTAATAACACCTCTTTCTCATGATTTATTCACAGTAATGACGCCTTCCTATGCCCATCCAGGGGAAAACGTTTCGGGCGTTGGGCAGATACACCCAAGACAGGACACCAATCTATCACTGGGCACACACTCACTTACACAGACACGCACACATACACACTCTATATGGGGCAATTTGGAGAACTCAATTGACTTAATCCATGTTTTTGGACTGTGGGAGACGCAGACACGGGGAGAACATGGAAACTCCATCCAGAAGGGGAGTGGAACCGGGAATCCCTAGCGCTGAGAGGAGAACGTGCTATTCACTAAGCCACCGTGCCGTCCTGCTTTATATATATTTGGTGTAAATTTAAAGACCATAACACCTATTTTTACACCAAATGTCTAATCTGTCAATCATAATCTTTTTTTTATTAATCTCTGATTAGTGTTAATTATCAGCTGAGGGGGGCGGCACGGTGGCTTAGTGGTTGGCATGTTCTCCTCTCAGCGCTAGGGATTCCCGGTTCGAATCCCCATCTGGGTGGAGTTTCCATGTTCTCCCCGTGTCTGCGTGGGTTTCCTCCGGGTTCTCCGGTTTCCTCCCACAGTCCAAAAACATGGATCAAGTTAATTGAGTTCTCAAAATTGCCCCGTTTAGAGTGTATCTGTGTGAGTGAGTGTGTGCCCAGCGATGGATTGGCACCCTGTCCTGGGTCTATCTGCCCAGCGCCCGAAATGTTCTCCCCTGGATGGGCATGGGGAACCCCACCGCGACCCTAATAGAGGATAAGCGGAAGATAATGAATGAATGAATCAGCTGAGGGTGTTCAGCTGTTCCTGGTTTGGCCAGCAGGGTGGTGTCATCAACTTTCAGAAGGACATTGGCATTACTTCGCTTTAGTATCATACTTTATGTTTGGGTTCTCCAAACTGATCAGTTTCCACGGTGATGCGGACGTTTCTTTCTTTCTTTCTTTATTTAATAATCTCGTTTCTCCGTCTCCTCCAGTCTTTTGTTCTTCCTGCACACCTGGTTTCTGTCTTTCAGATGTTCTAACAAGGTGTTAAATACCGATGTCAGCCGTCTCACGCCCAGGTGCTAAAGAGTTCTACCCCCCTCTATAAGCGGAACCTAATACAAGAACCTTAAATCAACATGTAGCTACATCCAGCATGACAGAACGTTCTGTTTAAATGTCATACCCTGCGTTCATACCGCAGTGGGCATCCCAATTCATCTCATGATTTTAACTGCTTGGGGGATTCCAAGTTCCAATCCCAATCTGCGTGGAGTTCCCATGTTCTCCCTCTGTCCTCGTGGGTTTCTTTCGGGTTCTCCGGTTTCCTCCCACAGCCCAGAAACATGGATTAAGGTGGATTAAATTCTCCAAATTGCCCCATATAGAGTGTGTCTGTGTGAGTGAGTGTCCCGGTTCGTATCCCAATCTGGGTGGAGTTCCCATGTTCTACCTGTGTCCACGTGGGTTTCCTCCGGGTTCTCCGGTTTCCTCCCACAGTCCAAAAACATGGATAAAGGTGAATTAAATTCTCCAAATTTCCCCATATATAGTGTGTCTGTGTGAGTGTGTGTCCAGTAATAGATTGGTGCCCTGTCCTGGGTGTATCTGTCCAGCGTCCAAAACGTTCTCCCCTGGATGGACATGGGGAACCCACAATGACCCTAGTAAACAATTAAGCGAAAGATAATGAATTAGTGAACTATTTAATTAGGGCAGCTTGGTGGTGTAGTGGTCTGGCTCTCAGTGTCTCTCAGCATGTCTGTCTCTCAACGCTGGAGATTCAGGTTTGAATCTGGATCCATGTAGCCGGACTATATGATTGCATTACTGTAAATATCGGTCTGGGCCGGGAACCGCGGAAACCAGCATCCCGTTGTGGCGGCATAAACGGAGCCCTGGGAGCTGCAGCGAGGCGAAGATGCACTCGGCTCATCGATCGAGGTCTGCGCCAGAGAAACTCTATGAGGAGGAGGCGGTGGATTCCCAGGATGCAGTTGTGCGACCACCTGCCCAGGCACACCTTAGAAAAGATATCGGTTCCCATCATGCATGAGGTGAAGATGGTTTACTAATGAGGCTTCCAACGGGGAAATGCAGAAACCGGATCGTGTCAAGAAGAAAAAACACGTTGACTTCGGTAATAGAGCTACACTATTCACCAACGCCTCGCTGCATCACTGACACAAAAGAACTAATATTCTCGTTAAGGTTCGGAAAAGGTGCAACACGTACAATTAATCCATCCATTTATTATCTTCCACTTTATCCTCTACTAGGGTCGTGGGGGGGTTCCCCATACCCATTCAGGGGAGAACGTTTCGGGCGCTGGGCAGATACACCCAGGACAGGATGGCAATCTATCGCTGGGCACACACTCACTCACACAGACACACTCTATATGGGGCAATTTGGAGAATTCAATTGAACTTAATCCATGTTTTTTGGACTGTGGAAGGAAACCGGAGAACCCGGAAGAAACCCACGCAGACAAGGGGAGGACAGGGTGCCAATCAACTGTGGGAGGAAACCGGAGGGAGAACATGGAAACTCCACCCAGATTGGGTTTCCAGCACTGAGAGGAGAACATGCTAACCACTAAGCCACTGTGCTGCCCCATTATTATTATTAATATTATTATTATTATTATTATTATTATAATTATTATTTTATGAAACACACCCGGGCGGCACTCTCATTGCTGGGAATCCTGGTTCGAATCCCAATCTGGGTGGAGTTTCCATGTTCTCCCCATGTCCGTGTGGGTTTCCTCCGGGTTCTCCGGTTTTCTCCCACAGTCCAAAAACATGGATCAAGGTTAATTGGATTCTCCAAATTGCCCCATATAGAGTGTGTCTGTGTGAGTGAGTGTGTGCCCAGTGATAGACTGGCGTCCTGTCCTGGGTGTATCTCTATCTGCCGAAACATTCTACCCTGTATGGGCATGGGGAACACCCCCCCCCCCATCCCGAAAGGGGAAGATAATGGATGGATGGATTAATTGTATGTCTGCAATCAAATAGTCCTGTTTATAGTAATCCAGTCTCGCTCGGCCGCCTTAACGGCTTCCTCTTCGCATCGTCTCGACCGTATACGCATCGGAACTCAGATGAAGCTCATCCCTCCAGGCTGGTGGTGTTGGGTGAGATGCTCCATTTTAGATCTATTTTTTATTTTGGCTCGTAGCCAAAGGCATGTCATCCGTTAAAGGCACGTAGCCTTTGAGGTAACGTGGGCGCTCACTGTGGCAGCGATGAGGCCTTCGTTCATTCCGTCAGCACAGTGTGTTGGCTGCCAGCCGTGGCAGCCGGCAGCGGGTGATTGATGGACGATGAGATTTTGATTGGCAGCAGACGACGACGTGCCGTTTCACAGTAAGCCACACTGATGCTCTTTTTCTTTCTTTATTTTTTTATTCGTGATCCTGCGGCGCGACAGGAAAACACAACTCTCTCTCTGTCTGTCTCACTCACCTCGCTGTCAGAAACATCATTGGCCCGTCAGTCCGTCTCTGCCGCAATGAAACGGAGCTGTGAACTTTTCGCGGCACGCGTGAAACGAAACGCTAAATACGTACAAATCGACAAACAAACCAGCGCACGGAACCCAACCGGCTCGCCCGCACCTTCCCGCCGTGTTCCTGTCAGACAGATGAGAGCGCTCTCAAACGTCTCATGATGAATGTGAGACTCGACTGACAATGAAACCAAAAAGGCCGTACGTTTCGGGTTTGCGTGTACACAGATTTTTTGATTTATATTCGGGGTGCAGGGCGGCACGGTGGCTTCTCAGGGATTCCCGGTTCGAATCCCCATCTGGGTGGAGTTTCCATGTTCTCCCCATGTCTGCGTGGGTTTCCTCCGTGTTCTCTGGTTTCCTTCCACAATCCAAAAAACATGGATTAAGTTCAATTGAATTCTTCAAATTGCCCCATATAGAGTGTGTCTGTGTGAGTGAGTGTGTGCCCAGCGATAGATTGGCGTCCTGTCCTGGGTCTATCTGCCCAGCGCATAAAACGTTCTCCTCTGGATGGGCATGGGGAACCCCCCCCACGACCCTAGTAGAGGATAAAGTGAAAGATAATGGATGGATGGAAGTGGGAGCTCTAAGGGAAAAAATAACTTGGGAAGGAGAACATGCAAACCTTACCGAAACAACTTTCATCCAGATAAAAACATGGATTCAAGGTCAATTAAACGCTCCAATTTGCCCCATATAGAGTGTGTCTGTGTGGCTGAGTGTGTGCACAGCGATAGATCGGCTGAATGTGAGACTCGACTGAGAATGAAACTAAAGAGGGCCGTACGTTCCCCACGTTCCACATACACAGATTTTTGATTTATATTCGGAGTGCACATAATAATTTTAGTCTGAAGATATTACCGTGAATACTCAGTACACTACGTTCTGTTTTTAAATCTCTTTTTAGCCTATTTGACCCTCATTTCTATATACATCTCCAAACCTCCCTCCTTCTGTGGGAAGCCATGGTTGTTTCTGTGTGGAATTGGCATGTTCTCCTCATGCCTGCATGCGTTTCCTCCCACAATATATGAATTACAGATTCTCATTTGCCCTCGGTGTGAGTTTGTGCCCTCAGTTTGTAAGCGTCTGCCCCGTAATGGCCCTTCGGTTTCTATAGGTACGTGATTTGGCTCCCACAGACCCCCGGACCCTCATTAGAATGAGCGGCAGGGCAAAACGAACGGACGAGTGAGTCTTTGAAGACGTGCAATATTGTGTTGTGGTTTTCAACTTTGATTTTGTGCGGTTCTTGAGTGTGCCTGTCACTTTATTAAGTGAAACGGAGCACCACATGGCTTCCACAGCAATCACTAGAGTGAGATGAACTCAATTCATCATCCTCAAGCTAGAGAGAGAGTGTGTGTGTGTGTGTGTGTGTGTGTGTGTGTGTGTGTGTGTGTGTGTGAGTCTGTGTCTGTGTGTGATATTGGGATAATGATGGAGTACTCGGGAGTAAATTTCCAACACTCTCCACAAACCCAGATGCCACTCTATCCACTTCACTTAAGCTCCGAGTTCAAAAAGCTTTTGCTGTTCTGCCATACAAATCCTACAGAAAGGGTGTCGTCGCCGTCGACCCCTCCCCCCCCCCCGAAATGAGCCGCTTCGGATCAACACCTCAGATCCAAATGACGACTGTATGGAGATCACCTCGGTTCCTTCTCATTGCCAGAACTATAACGCTGCTGTGAAAACTCTCAGGTCGTATGAAAAAGCTGTTAATTCACAGCTGCGCCATGACAACAGTGCCATCACAATGAACTATTGCACGGCGCGGGAGAGACGGGGAACGAAAGCGGCTCCTCACCCCGAAACGTGGAGAGAGAGCGGCGTGCGACTCTGTGCGATGCGTGCCGGCTGTCTGAAACTCAGATCTGTTCAGGTACGGGTCTGGTTCAAAGGTTCAGACACACACTGGCTTTGATTTGTTAACCGGCCTGTCGAGCTGAACGTCTACGCTTTGAAGCTGAAGTATTACGCCGCCGGGTTGATAGAAGTTGCCGCGAGACTTCGACGTTGAGTTTTATTACGTCGCCGTTCGGGTCGGAGGTGAAGGTAACGTTCTGTATGTTGGTGTTGGAGCAGAGAGGAGTCTGCAGAGTGATGGAGAGCAGGGTTTTGGATCCTCATGACGTTTTCTACGTTTTCCACCAGAACGTGAGTCGATCCCGAGAGCACCCAGGAGTCCCCGGGGTTTATGGGTAATACATTCTGACTAACGAGCGTCTGAAATGGTCGCCATGACGGTGGATGGTTCTTTAAAGTGCTTTAAAATGTTTATGAAAGATTTTCGGAAACCTTTATGAAGCATCCATAACATTTGTAGGAACACTTTACGTAAGTCCGGTATTCATAATGCATTAATAACACATTTATAAAGTACTCATAATGCTTTATAACACTTTTTATAAGCCTTTAATGTCCATAGATGTACATAACCACACTCATAAAGTGTTATAAGAGCATGCCCTTAGGATTAATAATGCTTTATAAATGATATATTTTTATTGTTCATCAACTTCTTATAGAGACCAGAGACATAAAGCCTTATAACGATTGTGTTTAACGAAGGGTTTTCCTAAAAATGACTTTCGAACTGTTTATAAAAGTTTATAAGCTCTCTTTAAAGGTTTATCACTTCGACGTTGAGTTTTATTACGTCGCCGTTCGGGTCGGAGGTGAAGGTAACGTTCTGTATGTTGGTGTTGGAGCAGAGAGGAGTCTGCAGAGTGATGGAGAGCAGGGTTTTGGATCCTCATGACGTTTTCTACGTTTTCCACCAGAACGTGAGTCGATCCCGAGAGCACCCAGGAGTCCCCGGGGTTTATGGGTAATACATTCTGACTAACGAGCGTCTGAAATGGTCGCCATGATGGTGGATGGTTCTTTAAAGTGCGCATAGTTTAGCTTGTTAGTTTTTATGAAAGATCTTCGGTAACCTTTATGAAGAATTCATAACACTCATAACATTTGTAGGAACACTTTACGTAAGTCCAGTATTCATAATGCATTAATAACACATTTATCAAATACTCATAATGCTTTATAATACTTGTTATATGCCTTGAAATGTCCTTCGATGTGCATAACCACACTCATGAAGTGTTATAAGAGCATGCCCTTAGGATTTATAATGCTTTTTTCATTTTCATTATCTTCCGCTTTATCCTATATTAGGGTAAATTATATATTTTTATTGGTCATCAACTTATTATAAAGACCAGAGTCATAAAGGCTTATAACGATTGTGTTCAATGAAGGGTTTCCCCAAGCCTTATAAAAGCTTATAAATGCTTTTTACTGATTTTAAGAAAAGTGGAATCATCTTGTTTTAAGTGAAAGTCGAAACATACAAAGAATTAAAATTTGAAATAACTTCATATTATAATGCATTATGTCAGTATTATAAAGCTTATATATATATAGCTTTATGTGTTATAAAGGCTTTATATTGTTATATGTTATATATAGCTTTATGTATTATAACAGCTTTATAATGATATACTATGCTTTGTGTTGTTAAGGCTTTATAACACATAGTGACATAATGCATTATAATTTAAACTTATTTTAACTTTTTATTCTTTGGATGTTTCGACATTTTCGCTTAAAACATGATGATTCCACTTTTCTTAAAATCAGTAAAGAGCATTTATAAGCTTTTATAAGGCTTTATGTACTACTGTCAAATTATTATGTCAATTTATTACTGTGATTAAAAATCATCCATGTACATTTGCAACATTTAATGCAAATAAATATTCATAATAATAATTACAGTCATAAAGTATTATAACAATATGACGGTTCTAAAAAGACCCCCCCCCCCCAAAAAAAAAAAAAAAAGCAAGCCGATGTGACTGTACCAAGGAAAAGTTTGTTCAAAAGAGAACCCGAAGGAGAACCAAACCTCCAGAACCCCAGCCTCATCCTCCTCGAGTGGCAGCTGAGTGTTAACGTGCATCATGAGGTTCCATCCATCCATCCATCCATCCATCCATCCATCCATCCATTATCCTATATCAGGGCCACGGAGGGGTTCCCTATGCCCATCTAGGGGAGAACGTTTTGGGCGCTGGGCAGATACACCCAGGACAGGACGCCAATCTATCACTGGGCACACACTCACTCACACAAACGCACTCTATATGGGGCAATTTGGAGAACTCAATTGATTTGATCCATGTTTTCGGACTGTGGGAGGAAACCGGAGAACCTGGAGGAAACCGACGTGGACATAGGGGAGAACATTGAAACTCCACCCAGATGGGGATTCTAACCTGAATCCCTAGCGCTGAGAGGAGAACATGCCAACCACTAAGTCACCTGCATCATTCATTCATTCATTCATTCATTATCTCCCGCTTAGTCCTCTATTAGGGTCGCGGTGGGATTCCCCATGACCATCCAGGGGAGAACGTCTCGGGCGTCAATCCATCGCTGGGCACACACTCACTCACACAGACACACTCTATATGGGACAATTTTAAGAATTCAATTGATTTGATCCATGTTTTTGGACTGTGGGAGGAAACCGTAGAACCCGGAGGAAACCCACGCAGACACGGGGAGAACATGGAAACTCCACCCAGATGGGGATTCGAACCGGGAATCCCTAGTGCTGAGAGGCGAACATGCTAAACCACTAAGACACCGCCCACCTGCATCATGAGGTTGATATTTTAAAAATTACTCGATGCTGAGCGAGGAAATGGGAGTGCATGAGAGCGCTATTTAGCGACTGCTTCGAAGACGTGGAAGTGGAATAGGGTTGGTCACTGGACCGAGGCACGTACGAGCGCCGCCGGGACGCCGCTGATGGACACGCCGACAAACTCGTCCTTAATTCTGACGGCTTAAGACGCGAACGCTGCCTGTGAGCGTCCCGGCCGCCTTTCGTTTTCCCTGCCTGGATCTATTTTAACTGTACAGCACGGTCTCATCATTCTCTGACAGACCTCGAGACGGAATTTATCTCGTCATTAATTAAAGTGTGCGTTTCTTACACGCCGGTGCTTAATTAGCACGAGGTCATCGGGGAGGGCTTATTAAGTGGAACAAATTCACCCAGCGCTAAGAGAAGAGTCTACTGCACATGTGTGTGTGTGTGTGTGTGGTGCATTGAGCCCAGGTTGACAGGGCCTGCCCGCCGTGATTGATAACTACACCGGTTTGAACTGCAAAGGGGGAACTGGGGGAACTGCAATGGCGGCTAGGGACGTAGTTGGGCGATTGAAAACATATGCCGGCTCGCGGGCGCGAGGGGAGGAGATAGATTACAAAGGAAGCCGTGTCAGCGGCGCTGTTTTATCATGCCATCCCGTTCCCTCTCTCCCGCTCGCCCTCTCTTGCTACTGCTCATCACCTGGTATTTTTAGTCCCGACGCTGACGAGTTTGTCAGAAAAGAACTGGAAAGGAATGATTGCATAGGAGGATGTCGCCATGAATCGGCGGCTCGGCGAGAGGGAGGACGAGGGAGAGGAAAGGAAGGAGCGACTTTTCCCCGTTGGTTCGGGTGACACTGTTTCGCGTTACCATAATTCAAAAAGACAGAATGGGTTTGGCTCGTCGCAAAGACAACAGCTGTTTTGCACCGCCGTGACATTCGTCGCCAAATGTGCACGTCTGGGCTTGGAGGGGCCACTGCACGTGTTCGCCGTTGACCTGGCGCACAGTTTGGCATGAACCGGCCCACGGCGCGAAGAGGGATTATGGGGACGGGCAGGCAAGCGGTTTGTGAGAGAGAGGCTGCGAGAGAGGGAGAGAGCGAGAGTGCAGCATCAACAGCACTGGTGACACATCTGGCACACGAAATCCTATTCACACCATCCTCCCCTTTTAAACTTTGAAAAGGAAAGAGTGAAAATAGAGAGAGAGAGAGAAACAGTCTCCCACTTACTCAGTTTAATGACGAGGGAAAAGCCGCCGTTTGATTGACAGGTTTGGCCTTGTCTTAATTGGACATAATTTAGCGCAATTTTCGGAGGTCTTTTCAGAGTGACCGAATAATAACAGCAGACTGATCTCAGAACTGTTTTTCTAAGTAATAATAAAAAGCACCCTGCGCACCATTAGTTCCATTTACACATTAGAATAATAAGCTTTTTGAACTAATATACCCTTCAGACGCGCCGGGTGGAACGCAGCACCTGGAGGATGGAGGCTGTTGGCACGGCGCAACATCAAACGCTCGACCCGGCGAGTCCGTCAGCGCCGTCATCCTGCGGCTCTTGTGTTTTTATAGAGCGTGGACTGTACGTCTGAAGATTTATACGATGCATGAGGGCGATTTAGTAGTGTGTGTGTATAGTAACGTTACCTGTTTTATAATTTATTTATTATGATTATTAATGATTATTATGATTAAGTATTCCAAAGTGGTTTCATGCACCACAAAGACAAAGTTGCGGCGCTGTGACTGTGTCCACGATGGCGTACGCAGACAGTAGGTAGTGGAGTGGAATAAACACTGCTGGTTAAACACTGCTCGGCCTGTAAAGCATGAGTTTTTATAGTGGGCACGTACACACACACTCACACACACACACACACTGTTTCTACTATAATACCAACATCCTTTGATGTGAGATGTCCCACTATCACTAGAATTTTTACACACAAACACACACACACACACACATATATATATATATATATATATATATATATATATATATATATAAGTGGGGGCGGCACAGTGGCTTAGTGGTTAGCACGTTCGCCTCTCAGCTCTAGGGATTCCCGGTTCGAATCCCCATCTGGGTGGAGTTTCCATGTCCTCCCCATGTCTGCGTGGGTTTCCTCCGGGTTCTCCGGTTTCCTCCCACAGTCCAAAAACATGGATCAAGTTAATTGAATTCTCAAAATTGCCCCCTATAGAGTGTGTTTGTGTGAGTGAGTGTGTGCCCAGCAATGGATTGGCGCCCTGGGTCTATCTGCATTGCGCCCGAGACGTTCTCCCCTGGATGGGCATGGGGAACCCCACCGCGACCCTAATAGAGGATAAGCGGGAGATAATGATATATATATATATATATATATATATATAAGCGGCACGGTGCCTTAGTGGTTAGCGTGTTTTCCTCTCAGCACTAGGGATTCCCGGTTCGAATCCCAATCTGGGTGGAGTTTCCATGTTCTCCCCGCATCCACGTGGGTTTCCTCCGGGTTCTCCAGTTTGCTCCCACAGTCCAAAAACATGGATCAAGTCAATTGAATTCTTCAAATTGCCCCATATAGAGTGTGTGTGTGTGAGTGAGTGTGTGCCCAGCGATAGATTGGCGCCCTGTCCTGGGTCAATCTGCCCAGCGCCCAAAACGTTCTCCCCTGGATGGGCATGGGGAACCCCCCCACCCCCGCGACCCTAATAGAGGATAAAGATAATGAATGGATGGATAATAATAATTTTTTTTTTATCTTTTCTAAAGTTTGTGGACGATCCCATGTATGTATCCTAACTTCAACCTCCAGCTGCTCCAATCAGGACGCAGGCCTTTCCATCACCTCTGATTTCTGTAGCCGGTCGTCACGGCGAGCCCGAGCCCGGTGTGCAGCACCTGATTACTCGCGCTCTGTGAGACGACTGCATACTCAGTGAATGTAACTAACTCGATTAAAGCGCTGAGCTCACAAGATTCTTCCTGCTAGCCAAACTCATTTACATGGCGGATGTTTGCAACAGTTAAGAAAAAAGCCTCCGCTCGTGTGTCTTCAGGAAAAATTGGGTAGATGGGTCGGGGGGGGGTTAGGAAGAACTAGTCAAGATGTGGTCAATGATGATTTAACGGCAATAAAATAATGTTTTCTCTCTCTCTCTCACTCTCTCTCTCGCTTTTCCACATTAGAACCCCGTGGTTATGAGTTAAGTTTTAATTATTAATAAAATTTCCCCACCCTCTCGTATTATTATTTTTTTTTCCTTTCCTTTCTCCCCCTTCTTCCTTTTTATCTTGTCATTTATTCCCCCAACAAGTGAGCGCCAACTTCAGAAGTGCAAGGTACGGGCGTTTTGCACTGAACTTCGTGAATTCGCAGACTTTCCGTCGCGCAAAGCTCAGCAAATTAACGTTATTGAAAGTTTCCAAGTTTTCGCAATCAGGCTGAACTTAATGGCTTGAGTAGACGATTGTGGTTTAGTGCCTTAATAAGGGGATTTCGGTGTCTGGTGTACAGTTTTACAATTCTCTTTTATGAAATTAGTGTTGGGGGGGGGGTTGTGTAAACATGATCTGTGGCCTGATGTGAAGCTGTTTCTGTGTTTTTTGAGACGCTGTAAAGCGGAGGTCAGCGTGTTATGGTCGTCTCTACGGGGAATTCGGGAGACTTTCGCCTTTCGCCTCGTTTTTTTTTTTTCTGCCTATACGCCCAGGAGTACGATAATCAGTCCTGTTTATTTAGCGTAATGTGCCATAGATAAAGCATCAGAATGAGTGATCACATTAATATCATGGACCAAATTAAATGATAATTAAAAAATGTTAGTTTAAAGCTATTACTGTCCATAAAACTTAGATTAGATCTCCTCGAACATTATCTACATTACAGTTTTATGGGTTTACTTGAGTGATTGCTCACAAAGATTTCATTCTTTGTGTGTGTGTGTGTGTGTGTGTGTGTGTGTGTGTGTGTGTGTGTGTGTGTGTGTGTGTGTGCAGGGATACCTAACATTGTGGGAAGAAAAAACTTGTTCACACTCCCATGTGGAGATCTGCTGTAATTTGGGGGTTTTCACAATGTTCATCATCCAGAAGGGAAATC
This sequence comes from Corydoras maculifer, assembly GCA_019802435.1. Classification (NCBI taxonomy): domain Eukaryota; kingdom Metazoa; phylum Chordata; class Actinopteri; order Siluriformes; family Callichthyidae; genus Corydoras; species Corydoras maculifer. Next base: position 163,095 of record JAFMOD010000854.1, on the reverse strand, counting down.
ATGTAAGGTTATGGTTAGGTTATGATTATAGTTAGGGAATGGTTAGGGTAAGATTATGTTTAGTTTATGGTACGGGTTTTGTTAGGGATAAGGCATAAGGTGGGATAAGGTTGTATGGGGGGTAGGGTTAGCTTAAGGTTAGGGTAAGGTTACAGTTAAGTTAGGGTTAGGTTATAAGATATAACGTGGGGTGAGCTTATAGTGAGGTTATACAGTGGGTTGCAAAAGTATTCATACCCCTTGAACTTTTTCATATTTTGTCACATTACAACCACAAACATAAATATATTTCACTGGAATTTAATGTGAAAGACCAACACAAAGTGGTATACAATTGTGAAGTGGAATGAAAGTTATACATGAATCAACAATTTTTTTACAAATAAAAAACTGAAAAGTGCGATGTGCAAAATTATTCAGCCCCCTT
>JAFMOD010000854.1:96591-142916 GCA_019802435.1 Corydoras maculifer | reverse complement strand
TGTGTGTGTGTGTGTGTGTGTGTGTGTGTGTGTGTGTGTGTGTGTGTGTGTGTAGACATGTACCAGGTTTATATGACGTTGTGGGAGTCAAATCCAGATCACACACTCTTACTGTAGTAAACTCAAGAAATATAGTCCCCACAATGCATGTGTGTCTATATATATATATATATATATATGTGTGTGTGTGTGTGTGTGTGTGTGTGTGTGTGTGTGTGTGTGTGTCATTGTAGAAGTCAAAACTAGTTTACACACTCACACTGTGGTCACCTTAAGTAATAAAGTCCCCACAATGCATAGATAGATGTGTGTAAGTGAACATAGTCTGCTATCTGTTTTCACAAAGATCTAATAAAACTGGCCTTGTTCCACTTCTTTATTGATTATGAGACGTATCAGGAGACGTGTTTAATAACGTTTAACAGATGAGGATTAAGATGAGATCTGCATGCGGCATCGTTGCTTCATCTTTATTCAGGTTTCTTGAACATGATGCTGGATGTCTTTCGGTTCGATGTGTCTGCTCTTGTGGCTAAATGCCGGAATGTGTAAAATAAGATGTGAATTCTTCAACAAGTTGGCCGAGAAAAAACAAAACAAGAAAACTCAAGTACCGACTTGTGACCTTAAGGTCTGTGTAAAGGCGGAGGGGAAGTATTTTGGTAAGAGATACAGTTTAAAGAGAATAGCACATGCACAGGAAAATCGAAGAACACACGAGGAACGCTCGATGGACCTTTCTGCAGCTGAAACATGTCTGTAACTTGAAAACAACGAAGCGCTTCTGAAATATTAATGATGGTGCGGAAAGAGCTCATTTTAGAGAATGAACGAATGTAAAGTTCGGATTCTCAGATGCTACGATTCAACAGGAATCACAAAACAAGGCCGTGAGTCGAACCATGGACTCAAACCATAAAAGCCAAGGTCTGCAACACACTGCAATCGTGATCGGTTTCATCCAACCTGCAGCGTACACGGCCGTATGATTAATGAGCCAACAACCGCGCACTGCGCAGCTTGATTTAAGGCGTGTCGGCGTGTTTTTGCTATCGTAACGACGGTAAGAAAGGCCTTGTGTGTATAAGCCTTAATGTACTAATTCTCTTAATTCTTCATTGGTGTGTTTTTAAAATTATTACTGCAAATAATAATAATAATACGGTGGCTTAGTGGTTGGCATGTTCTCCTCTCAGCGCTATGGATTCCCGGTTTGAATCCCAATCTGGGTGGAGTTTCCATGTTCCCTCCGTGTCTACGTGGGTTTCCTCCAGGTTCTCCAGTTTCCTCCCACAGTCCAAAAACATGGATTAAGGTCAATTGAATTCTCCAAATTGCCCCATATAGAATGTGTTTGTGTGTGTGAGTGATAGATTGGCGTCCTGTCCTGGGTGTATTTGCCCAGCACCTGAAACGTTCTCCCCTGGATGGGCATGGAGAACCCCCTGTGACCCTAGTAGAGGATAAAGTGCGAGATGATGGATGAATGGATAATAATAATAATAATAATAATAATAATATTAGGGCGGCACGGTTGCTTAGTAGTTGGCATGTTCTTCTCTTAGCACTAGGGATTCCCGGTTCGAATCCCAATCTGGGTGGAGTTTCCACATTCTCCCCGTGTCCGCGGGGTTTCCTCCGGGTTCTCCGGTTTCCTCCCACAGCCCAAAAACATGGATCAAGGACAATTGAATGCTCCAAATTGCCCCATATAGAGTGTGTGAGTGTGTACCCAGTGATAGATCATCACCCTGTATTGTGCCCGAAACTCTAGAACCCCCCCCCCGTGAGTATTAAGCAGAAGAAAATATTATAACCCTAAAAATTACCACACAAACCTGTAATTCATTTCTGCTTCTCGCCAAAAGCACTACAACCACAAGCGGTGAGACTGAGCTAACTCAAACCTGAGTTCGAGATCAGACAAAAAAACAAATATTTGATTTGGCATCCTCTCAGTGGTCCGCGGTACCTGCTCACACTTGTCGGCAGGGGAGGAACAGGGGAGGAACAACTGGCTGCAGATGCAAATGTCCCAGATTTAACTCTTCAGCATTTATTTACTCTGCTGTGCATGAAATAATGAAGCAGCCACACACAGCTGCTCGTGAAACACCTGAGTAGCCAATTACTGACGGTCCCCTGAAATGCCGGGATTCTACTGTATAGAAAATAATTAAATGTGTACTATGGCTTGAATTAACATCAACATTGTGCACCTCAGTCACTAAATCATTTCCAGCCCAGCAGACTGTGATGCCAACCTCCACCAAGTTTTCAATTAGCTTCCGAGCAGCATCCATATGAAGAGGAATTCCTGCCTCGGCGGGAATCATATATACAGAACCATCAAAAGTTTGCTCCACGTGTCATTCAGGTTCTCAGTTCCACTTTCTGTAAAGATGGACTTTGTAGTTCTACAATTCCAGACTGTAGTCCATCTGTTTGTGTTCTACAGTACATACTGTGTACTCTGTTCTAATGGTCAGAACCCCAATAGTACCACCACAGAGCAGGGGTTATTGGATGGGGGCATTATTCCTATCCCAGCAGTGTGACTGAGGTGGAGAAATGAAACTCCAGCAGCACTGCTGCACTAAAACCCCCTCATCACATCAGTGTCACTGCAGAACTGACAAGAAACAATCCACCACCCAAATGATACCTGTTCTGTGATGCTCCTGACCAACAGAGAACAGAGAACCAACAACAAGAACACAGATGGACTACAGTCTGAAATTGTAGAACTACAACATCCATCTATATGGTAAGTGGAGGAAATAGAGAATGGAGCCAGAAGGGGGCGTGTCCAAACTTTACACTGGTTTTGTGGTTCAGATGTATGATGGTCCACTACTGGAGTTCTAAAATCATGTTAGACAACTGCAATCAGGAGCCAAGGCAGAACCCTGGCAGAAGTAACCCACTGTGCGGGGTGTCTGTAAAAGACCTGCTTTAAATCACCCTCAGCACTTTAAGAGCGGTGCGTCCTTGCCTTCCTCACCCACATCATGCTGACGCTTACAAAACGCAGGACCAGGACTCTTAAAGTCTGCCATTTTACCCCACCAACTGCCCCTCGCCGTTTTCCCAGCTGCAATCGCACACATCTGTAATTGCAACTCTCATTAGTTCTGTTTTCCTTAAGTCAGGATGGAGGGCGATTCATTTCATCACTTCATTTTGTCACCGTATCACCACCCGCCTGCACCGATGCCCAGCCCCTCGTTTGTCATGGAAATTAATTGACGAGATGCGAAAGATTTATCAGCATATCAGTAGATTAAAGGACAAATTGGAGCGATGAAAAAATCAATTGTTGGAGCCGGGGACGGGGAGTTGATCCCCCCCCCCCAATGACGAGAGGAACTGCAGGCGCTCGTCGGGACCGACTGCTCAGCCATTTGTTCATCTCAGACGACCATAAATCACAATGAGTTACAAATGACCCTCGGAGTGCACAGCAGGCTCGCATACACACGCAGACGTGGACACGGAAACGAGAAGTCGACTACATGTGTGCAATTACTGCAGCAGCAACCGCAGCTGCCGGCAAACAGACGGGAAAATAACAGGGGTTTCAGGTTCCAAAATAATAATAACAATAATAATAATAATAATAATAATAATATTATTCTAGGGGCGGCTGCCTCTTACGTCTGCCTCTCAGCGCTAGGGATTCCCAGTTCGAATCCCCATCTGGGTGAAGTTTCCATGTTCTCCCCGTGTCTGTGTGGGTTTCCTCCAGGTTCTTTGGTTTCCTCCCACAGTCCAAAAACATAGATCAAGTCAATTGAGTTCTCCAAATTGGCCCATATAGAGTGTGTGTGTGTGTGAGTGAGTGTCCAGCGATGGATTGGCGCCCTGTCCTGGGTCTATGTGCCCAGCGCCCGAGACGTTATTTAGAGGATAAAGCGGAAGATAATATATAAATATTATATAATATTTATATAAAAAAGGTTATACTCATACTGGGTGGAGCCTTTAATTGTTTACAGAGCGTCTTAATGGTCATTGTGTTGGTTTACTGCTGTCTATAAGGGTACGATTTATTTATTTTAGTTATCTTATCAGGGCGGCACGGTGACTTGGTGTTTAGCATGTTCTCCTTTCAGTGCTAGAGTTTCCCGGTTCGAATCACAATCTGGATGGAGTTTCCATGTCCTCCCCGTGTCAACGTGGGTTACCTCCAGGTTCTCCAGTTTCCTCCACAATCCAAAAACATGGATCAAGGTCAATTAAATTCTCCAAATTGCCCCATATAGAGTGTGTCTGTGTGAGTGAGTGTGTCCCGCCAATTAATTTTTTTTTATTTTTATTTTTTTTGCAGTTACAATACTAGTTAGAAGATAACTTATGGATAGTTATCTATCTAGCGTTTCTTTGGCATGTTCGCCTCTCAGCACTTGGTATCCGGGTTCGAATCGCAATCTGGGTGGAGTTCCAATGTTCTCCTCATGTCCGCCTGGGGTTTTCTCAAGGTTTTCCAGTGTTCTTCCAAAGTCTGAATACATGTATTGAAGGTGAAAGGTTGCTCTAAATTGCCCCTATATAGTGTGTGTGTCCAGCGATGGATTGGCACCCTGTCCTGAGTGTATCTCAAAACATTTTCCCATGTATGGCCATGGGGAACCTGGAACCTGGAACCCCCCCCCCCCCGACCTTTCTATAGGAAGTCATGTGACCATTAATAAGCTACCACATGCTTTTTACAAAGATGCAGTGTCACAATCCAGTTTGTGCTTTTTTATGACCTCACACCTTTCATTTGCATTTTCATTTGCTGGATTTGCCCGAATCAGTGGATCCAACATGATCCCGCGCCTGAAATCACACGGCGAGTCGATCGGAGTGACGCGCAGAGTGTTCCATCCGAATGATGGAATGCTAAACAAATGAAAATAAAAAGCCTAATTATGGCGGCCCGGCCGGGTATTGCATCACTGCTCAGATGCATTTAGAGAAGCATTTACAACGGCAACACATTAGCTTCAACTAATCCGGCTCCGGCGCACCTCCACCCATCAGATCTGCATCCCTCAGGCTCTGCGTGTGGGAATATCGATCATGTGTACACTTAAACCCATTTGTGAGCGTGTGTACATGACCCCGCATTGACCCCTAATATATGAGAGATTTTCCAGCCCAAATTTTCATTATTCCAAAGCCCGGCGTTCCGTCTGGACTCTGGATGCCCACTGGGTGCACAATGAGTACGCTGCGGTTCGAGCGCCGTTTTTCTTTATTAATTTATTTCTTTTGCCCCGTTCGAGGCGTGTGCATTAGTTCGGAGCAAAATAAAACCCCCGTGTGAAGGAGCAGACGCAGAGGGCTGATGGCCGGGGCTCCGGGACTGTCATGTCTGTATAAACAGGCATTGATTTTTCTGTCCGGCTCTGCCACCTTTGCCATTTATTCTCTGCTTTGTGGTCGCACCCGGAGGGGGCGAGAAATTCTGTTACAGTCCCCTCACCCCCCGAGGCAAATGTGCGAATAGATTTCACCAGTAAAAAAGGCTCGGCACACCTCATCTGGGCCAGAGGCCCTGTCACCAGCAGCCGCTAAATAAAAACACGCTGCATTGCCACTATGGATCTCACCTCCAAAAGGAACCCTGGTGGCCTAGACTTCAAGTGTCCAGACATGCAGGGGTAAGCCATCACCATAAAGCTCTCGTCAGGCCAAGGTGAGATGGGGGATAATGAAAACTTCATAGCACGCGGGTTTTCGCTTGCTATGCTAAAACGCCGTGCCGCTTCGATTTACGCAGCGCTTTTCAAGCAATGAATAATAATAACACTGCAAAGGAAAACACTATCTGGGCCTCAGAAATACAAAATCAACAGGTTAAAGGTTCCCGTGCTTTAAAGTTGCTTGCAATTTAATAATTACATGGACGGAGTGGCGCTGAGACACGTCGTCGTAACGTACCGCCCCGTTGTAGCTGTAGTAACCACTGGAACGGAACCTGACGTCAATCACCGATCAGGAACAGAGTGGACAGTAATTAAGGGGGTCGTACAAGCGCGGTGCTTTCAGGTGCACCACCGTCCAGTGCCTTAGGAACAGTTGCCGTTCTGACTGCCGGCCACTCGGCGTGAACATGGTGAGCACATGTGCCCGGAGCACCCACTGTAGACGCAGCGCCCGGGGAGCAATTGGGTTTTTGTGCCTTGCCCCCAAGGGCACTTCTGCAATAGTACTCGGTGGAACTGGGGGCCTTAACCACCAAGCCAATGACTGTGCAGTAAGTTGACATGACTTGCTATTTTGCATAGAGGACTCATATTACCTTATACACGTCTGGGGTGAGGTTCGATTCGAGGGTCTTAAGTCACTTCTAGGTGGTTGTACCGAGTATATAAACCTCTTCGGGGTCCTAAAGAGTAAGTCTGTCAAATGTAGTGGTAATCAAAGCAGCGGTGTGGATTTGTATAGCAACACACACACACACACACTAATTAAACAAATTCAGATTTATTATTTTTATTATACTTATTATCATTGTTATTATTATTATTATTTACTTTAGTTATAGCTATATATATATATATATATATATATATATATATATATATATATATATATATATATATATATCATTTGTTATAATAGTTATATTTAATTTTATAATAGTCATTATTATTATGTGCCTAGTGATAGATTGGCACCCTGTCCTGGGTGTATCTGCCCAGCGCCCGAAACGTTCTCCCCTGGATGGGCATGGGGAACCCACCCGCGACCCTAATATAGAATAAATTGGAAGATAACATATGGATGGAATATTATTATGATTGTTGTAATTTTTGTTGTTATTGTTATTATTATTATTATACAGTTAGTTACATACACAGTTAGTTACATATACAGGTGTTACAGTTAGTATTGTTATTATTCATTCATTCATTCATTCATTATCTCCCGCTTATCCTCTATTAGGGTCGCGGTGGGGTTCCCCATGCCCATCCAGGGGAGAACATCTCGGGAGCTGGGCAGATACACCCAGGACAGGAAGCCAATCCATCGCTGGGCAGTATTGTTATTATAATAACAATAATTATTATTCTGATTATTGTGGTAGTTATTGTTTTTATAATTATTATTAGTTTAGTTAATTATTATAATTATTGTTATTTTATTATCATAGTTATTATTATTATTATTATTATTATTATTATTATTATTATTATTATTGTTATAGTTATAGTTATTATTATAGTTTTTATAATTATTGTTATTATATTAGTTATTGTTGTTGTACTTCTTGTTGTAGTTATTGTTATTATTGATGTTGTGGTCATTGTTATTATAGTTATTGTTTTTATGGTTATAGTTGTTATTATAATTATTGTTATTATTATTTGGTATTGTTGTAGTTATTGTTATTAGTTATTGTTATTATTGTTATAGTTATTGTTATTAGAATTATTATTAGTTGTTGGTGCTGTAGTTATTGTGATTATAGTTGTTATAGTTATTATAATTTTTATTATTAGCTATAGGTTTTATAATTCGTTTTATTAGTTATTGTTGTTATTGTTCTTATTGTTATTGATGTTGTCGTTATGTAAATGAAAATGAATGGCAGGAGTGGAATTCCACAAAAGACCATTTCAGCACCGAGAGCTAAATCTATAGAGTAATACTTAAATCCAGGCAATGCTCACTTTCTCTTATTAATTATGATCCTAAGGTTCTCTGCTACAATAATAAGGCAAGATTGATCGTCTGCCCTCTGGGTTTACTTCCATAAATAGAAAATACAGGCAAACTGGAACACAGCCAAAGTGTCTGCATAAACCCGAGGCTTCCACAATAAAGTCATTTACTTGTTTAGCCTGATGTTGAAAACATAATTTCATTTGTCTGGTGCTGTACATAAAATAACACATCTATCATCCAGCTCTGTCGGCTCAGCCGTCTAGCTTAAAGAAATCATAACAAAATTAATGTCACTGATTGTGGTATTACGGCGCACAATTGTTCTTTTATTAAATGAGTAACGAAAAACACGTTTTCTGCAAATAGAACGGTGGCTCGATCAGACGCACGGCGGCTCGACGGCGCGAAAAGTTTGGATCTCCAAGATGTTTACGGTGTGTTTTGAAAATAAGAAACAAAGGGGGAATGTGCATCCCTTAATCACTGCACATAGCCAACTGAGATTAGTGAGGTGCATAAATCACAGCGATGGCAAAAAGAGACGACAGGAGGACAAGAGACGGGTGAGAGTGAGGGACGGAGGACGGAGGACAGACGAGGAGTGTCACTGTCTGTCAGATGTGAGGTCTATGATTCAGTGGCACAGCTGGCATTTTAGCCTGCCTGCAGGGCCTGAACATCCTCTCATAGAGGGAGAGAGAGAGAGAGCGAGCGAGCGAGAGAGAGAGAGAGAGAGAGAGAGAGAGACATAGAGAGAGCGAGAAAGAGAGAGACACTGAGAGTACACTGTATCACCCATGACCTCCACACTCACTATGTCACTACAGAGATCTGATACAGACTACTGGATACAGTATTTAAGGGACACTTGAAGACAAAGAAAGCAGCCAATAATAAAATGGCTGGGTTACCTCCAGGTTCTCCGGTTTCCTCCCACAGTCCAAAAACAGGGAAGTCCGAAATCAAGGTCAATTGAATTTTCCAAATTGCCCCATATAGAGTGTGTTTGTGTGTGTCCGTGTGAGTGAGTGTGCCCAGCAAATTTTTTTTTTCTTTTTTTTTTCGCAGTTGCAACCCTAGTAGAAGATAAAGCTGAAGATAATGGATGGATGGGTAGTCATCTATCTTGTGGATAGTTATCTATCTAGCGTTTCTTTGTCATGTTCGCCTCTCAGCACTTGGTATCCGGGTTCGAATCGCAATCTGGGTGGTGTTTCAATGTTCTCCTCATGTCCTCCTGGGGTTTTCTCAAGGTTTGTGGGTTAAATATCAGGTTAAAGTTAGAACCTAGTTCAGTAAACGTTCTACAACGCTGAGACTGGACTGGACATTAAGTGCAGAAAGATAATAAAAATGGTGGCTTAGTGGTTAGCATGTTCTCCTATCAGCAATAGGGATTTCCGGTTCGAATCCCCATCTGGGTGGAGTTTCCATGTCCTCCCCGTGTCCATGTGGGTTTCCTCCGGGTTCTCCGTTTCCTTCTACAGTCCAAAAAACATGGATCAAGTGAATTGAATTCTCCAAATTGCCCCATAATTGCCTGCTTTTATAAAACGGTTACAAACACATAGTAATAATAATAATAATAATAATAATAATAATAATAATAATAATAATAATAATAATAATGATAATAAAAATAATAATAATAGCAGAGGGTGGCACGGTGGATTAATGGTTATCTGATTTTAAATATAGAACCTACTTAAAAAAAAATTTATTAAATACAAACTTTGTTTGCCTCTAACCAAACTCACCAAACTCACCCAGTCTACCTGCTTTAAATCTGGAATTCCAGTGCGTGTCCGTGTGTGTGTTTTTTCCAGCACGTGAGGCCGTGTTTTCGGGGGTAACACTGACAGCCCACCTCACAAAGAGATGGCCGTTCTATCGAGCGGTAGCTGAAAAGCCTGTGCACGTGTAATTTATTGTCAGTGTTTCCTTCAGAGGAATAATTGTGGCGACTGGCTGTAGATCAATATGGTATAGATTTTTTGATGCCGGGGCTTGTAGCTGTTTGGCGAAAATGTGGGGAGAGGAGACGATGTGACTGCACTCTAATGGAAAAGGGAAAGGAAGAGGAGTGACTCCTGCATGCAAACCAGCGCCAGAACGTTAGGACTAAAGAACCGCACCACGATGAGTTTAGTACCACCGCCATCAACGCCTACGTCCGCTGAATGAGCAGATCACTGAAAGCCTCGGCGTCGTAACTGCTGGGAAAGACGAGCACCTGCTGTTGTTCTGAGATTCCTCATAATAAAGATAGAAGTCAGGGAAAATCCTCTACCATCAGTATTATCGCTGCGGGGAGGGAGGGTTCCCCATGCCCATCCAGGGGAAAACGTTTCAGGCGCTGGGCAAATACACCCAGGACAGGACGCAAATCTATCACTGGACACACACAGACACACTCTATATGGGGCAATTCTATTGACCTTGATCCATGTTTTTGGACTGTGGGAGGAAACCGGAGAACCCGGAGGAAACCCACGTGGACACGGGGAGAGCATGGAAACTCCACCCAGAATGGGATTCGAGCCAGGAATCTCCAGTGCTGAGAGGAGCACATGCTAATTACTGAGCTGCCATGCCGCTTATGTCTTAATCCATTCGTTCATTATCTTGCGCTTTATCCTCTACTAGGGTCGCGGGGCTCCATCCAAGTGAGAACGTCTCGGGCGCTGGGCAGATACACCCAGGACAGGACACCAATCTATCACTGGATACACACTCATCCACACAGACACACTCTATATGGGGCAATTTGGACAATTTCATTGACCTTGACCCATGTTTTTGGACTGTGGGAGGAAACCGGAGAAGCTGGAGGAAACTCCACCCAGATTGGGGTTCCAACATGGATCCACAGCACTAGGAGGCGGCCGCTTGTGTCTTAATTCATCCATCCATTATCTTCCGCTTTATCCTCTATTAGGGTCGTGGGGGGGGGGGGGGTTCCCATGCCCATCCAGGGGAGAAGATTTTGGGCATTGGGCAGATACACCCAGTACAGGACACCAATCTATCACTGGACACACACTCACTCACACAGACACACTATATATGGGGCAATTTGGAGAAATCCGTTGACCTTGATCCATGTTTTTGGACTGTGGAAGAAAACCGGAGAACCCGGAGGAAACCCACGTGGACATGGGGAGAACATGGATACTTCACTCAGATTGAGAATGGAACCCTAAATCAATGTAAATCTAATTAATTTGTTCTAGAAATGTCAACATACATCAACACACATCTCACCCTCATCCTTCCTCCTCGGTCCCGCCTCTCTACCTGTCCCATCGGTCCTGTCTTTAGAATTCTGTCTTCAGGTCTCACTGCTGTCCTGAGAACTTTTTTCTCTTCTCCATCACAGGTCCTTCATGCCACTCTATTCCATCCTCACCACTCCGCTCGTACCCTCTACTCCATTTCTCCATTAACACTTTACACCTGATGCCCTTCCTGACGCACCCCTCCTTATTTATCCAGACTTGGGACTTGATTGCTTCAGACACCTCGCTGCCTCAGGGTTCTAACTCCGGCGCCGTGTGCATTGTTGTGTGTTATAAAGGTCTTACCTCTCCTCAGCTCACCCTCGCTCAGTAAAAGCCACCATTAGGCATAGGTGTCTGTTTTAAATATGAATCCCCGGTCACTTGCTTGAACTTGTAGCCTTAATAATTCACAAGCTGGGAGAGGTGCATTATGGGTTTGATGTGATGCGGTTTGAGTGGAACCAAGGACCGAGACGGACATGCTAATTGACGTAATAGAGTTGAAGGAAGAGCGACGGACGCAACAGCTAATAAGTGAGGGATGAATAAGTGATGGAGGTAAAACTGTTGGGGAAACGAGGTGGTGTTGCTCTGGGGCTGATGGGATGTGGAAGGTTGTGGCGCTCACAGGTTTGACACTCAGGTGAGAGAGAACAGGCCTGTGGGCCGATGAGCCGTGCGAGCTGCTTCAGCTTTGATTGGTTTGAGAATTCACCTAATTAATCCACGTAATTAATTCAGTAACTCGAGATCAGAATCTTTTACTCTGAATTGTTCTTCGCTTTTCTATAGGATGCTATTAATGACGGGGACGGCATGGTGGCTTAATGGTTGGCATGTTCTCCTCTCAGCACTAGGGATTCTCGGTTCGAGTCCCAATCTAGATGGAGTTTCCATTTTCTCCCCGTGTCCACGCGAGTTTCCTCCAGGTTCTCCGGTTTCCTCCCACAGTCCAAAAACATGGATCAAGGTCAATTGAATTCTCCAAATTGCCCCATATAGAGTGTGTCTGTGTGAGTAAGTGTTTGCCCAGTAATGTAATGGCGTCCTGTTCTGGTTGTATCTGCCCAGCGCCCAAAACGTTCTCCCCTGGATGGGCATGGGGAACCCTCCCACGACCCTAATAGAGGATAAAGCGGAAGATAATGGATGGATGGTTTTCTCTAAGATACTATTAATGAGCAGGGAGGGCATTGTGGCTTAGTGGTTGGCATGTTCTCCTCTCAGTGCTAGGGATTCCTAGTTCGAATCCAAATCTTGGTGGAGTTTCCATGTTCTCCCCGTGTCCACATGGGTTTCCTCTGGGTTTTCCAGTTTCCGGCTAGCTTGATTCAATTGATTGATTCATTAGATTGATTCTTACAATATTACATTGTCACAAAGCAGCTTTACAGAGTTATAAGCCTTTAAACCCCCGAAGCAAACTGAGGCGAAAGTGGCAAGACAAAACTCCCTGTTATGTTGTTATTTTAAGGAAGAAACCTTGTGAGGACCGAGGCTCAGTGGGGGCCTTGTCCTCCTTGGGCGGCTTAACAAAATGAGCAGCAACAACTGCTTAATCAAAGCCGACCTGCAAGGTCAGCAATTTATTCGCTCTCATTGTTGTTTTCAAGAGATCAGGCAAATCAACTTAAACAGTTAGCGTACGCTAACCCGCTTCAGTGGCGTTGAGGTCGTTTTGGTGGCGAACCCGATGCAGCGCGGAGTTTCTTCACTTGTTTTATTCACCTGAGGACGACTCGGCGGTCCTTCTGTTGTGTCCCCGCGCTGCAGGTGTTCCAGCATGAAGCGGCGCTTCAGCTTTGACAGAGCTAATGTAGCATTCCACATCAGCCTCCCGCTTCCCCTCACGCTCTCCATTTATTCCTCCCTCTCCACCTCCCTCCATCGAGCAGACAGATGTAGGAAGAGAGAGAGCGATGAGCGGCGGGAGGAAAAAAACGCCCGGATCTGCATAAAAACTGTTCAAGTGCATAAAGTGGCCCCATCTGGATGGCATCGAACAGAAATGAAGTTGTACAAAACCATTCCGTTGATAATAAAGCTAATTTTTATGGCTCTGACAAGTATGTAATTATGTTCAGTGGCGCTTTTCAGATTTTATCACAGTCAATAAAGCGCGCTGGTAATTTCATTCCCATTTGACATATTTACATGGCAACATTTGACTGGGGGAATTGCTAACCCTGAAAGACGTGATAGATATGTTCTAATGATGTGTGACCCCTCATCTGTTCCCCGTCTCTCTCCCCCGAGTCTCTCTCCCCCGGCTTCCGGGTGTCTGGGTGCAAGTTCCTCAGGTGATCCGTTGTTCTGGAGAACGTTTTGCAAAGTCGCCAGGACCTCTGTAACCTCTGTAACCTCCTCGCCCCACGTCTTTCTGGCCACGACATTAGAGCTAGCTCATTGACCTCCACCTGGAGGGAGGCGGTGGTAAGTTTAAATTCATTCATTCATTATCTCCCGCTTATCCTCTATTAGGGTCGCGGTGGGGTTCCCCATGCCCATCCAGGGGAGAACGTCTCGGGCGCTGGGCAGATAGACCCAGGACAGGGCGCCAAACCATCGCTGGGCACACACTCACTCACACAAACACACTCTATATGGGGCAATTTTTGAGAATTCAATTAACTTGATCCATGTTTTTGGACTGTGGGAGGAAACCCACGCAGACACGGGGAGAACATGGAAACTCCACCCAGATGGGGATTCGAACCGGGAATCCCTAGCGCTGAGAGGCGAACGTGCTAACCACTAAGCCACCGTGCCGCCCGTAAGTTTAAGTTGAAGTAATTTATTTATATAGCGCTTTTTACAACAGTACATTGTCACAAAGCAGCTTTACAGAATGAAAAGCCTTTAAACCCCCAAAGAACAAGCCGAAGCGACAGTGGAAAGAAAAACTCCCTGTTATGTTGTTATTTAAGGAAGAAACCTTGTGAGGACCAAGACTCAGTGGGGGACTCCTCCTCCTTGAGCGGCCAGGCAGCAACAACAATGTAGGACAGCCATGTCTTACAATATCCTACAGATATTTAACAAATGGAAAAACTCTAACAACTGGAAAACTATATGTGAGTCCATTAGGGGGCGTCCTGCAGGACCGCCAGTCAAATTAATATTCAGGTTCCATCCATCGTCAGCAGAGCCATGGATGAAGGTCTGACCACACCTCCAGGAAGCCGGTCACACCTCAAAAGAAACAGATGAGGAAGGCAGGTAGAGATCATAATAAAGCACAGCACACGGTGTTAGGTGTACCCCAGGGGTTGATGACAGTGCAGAGACTTTCGACCTCTTGCATCTGGGTGCAGGTTCCTAAGGTGATCCGTTGTTCGGGAGAGCGTTTTTCGAAGTTGCCGGCCACAGGGACCACACGGCATTCTGTTTTGACATATTTACATGGCAACATTTGACTGGGGGAATTTCTAACCCTGAAAAACGTGATAGATATGTTCTAATGATGTGTGACCCCTCATCCCGTCTCACTCAAGGAGGAGGAGTCCCCCACTGAGTCTTGGTCCTCCCAAGGTTTCTTCCTTAAATAACAACATAACAGGGAGTTTTTCTTTCCACTGTCGCTTCGGCTTGTTCTTTGGGGGTATAAAGGCTTTTCATTCTGTAAAGCTGCTTTGTGACAATGTACTGTTGTAAAAAGCGCTGTATAAATAAATAACTTGAACTTGAACTTACCACTGCCTACCTCCCTCCCCCGTGTCGGGCTCCCTGTTCTGTTCCACCTCGGGCGTCTGGCTGCAGGATCCTCAGGTGATCTGTTATTTGGGAGAACGTTTTGCGAAGTCGCCAGGACCTCTGCAGTCGTCGGCCATGGGTATCACTCCGCCTCCTCGTCCCATGTCTTTCCGGCCACGACATTAGAGCTAGCTTATTGACCTTCACCTGGAGGGAGGCGGTGGTAGGGGTGTTAGGCGTACCCCAGGAGTTGATGACTGTACATAGACGTTCGAATTCTGGCATCTGGGTGCAGGTACCTCAGGTGATCTGTTATTTGGGAGAACGTTTTGCGAAGTCGCCAGGACCTCCGTAGTCGTCGGCCATAGGGACCACGACGCCTCCTCGTCCCACATATTTTCAGTTACAACATTAGGGCTAGCTCACGTTTGACCTCGGCCGTCTGGGTGCAGATTCCTCCGGTGATCGGTTGTTCTGGAGAACGTTTTACAAAGTCGCCAGGACCTCTGTAGCCTCCTCGTCCCACGTCTTTCTGGCCACGACATTAGAGCTAGCTTATTGACCTCTACCTGGAGGGAGGCGGTGGTAGGGGTGTTAGGTGTACCCCAGGGGTTGATGACAGTGCAGTAAGAATTGACCTCTGGCAGCTGGGTGCAGGTGATCTGTTGTTCATGAGAATGTTTTGCAAAGTCGCCAGGACCGCTGTAGTCATCGGCCCAGGGACCTCCTAGTCCCATGTCTTTTAGGCCACAACATTAGCGCTAGCTCATTGGCCTCCACCTGGAGGGGAGCAGTGTTAGGGGTGTTAGGTGTACACCAAGGGTTGATTACAGTCCAGAGACGTTTGACCTCTGGCGTCCAGGTGCAGGTTCCTAAGGTGATCTGTTTTTTGAAGTTGTCGGCCACAGGGACCACGCCGCCTCCCATTTGACATATTTACATGGCAACATTTGATTTGGGGGAATTTCTAACCCTGAAAGACGTGATAAATATGTTCTAATGATGTGTGACCCCTTATATGTTCCCAGTCTCTCTCTCCCGAGTCCTCAGGTGATCCGTTGTTGGGGAAAACATTTTTCCAAATGTCCAGGACCTCCATGCCTCCTCCTCGTCCCACGTCTTTCCAGCCTCAACATTAGAGCTAGCTTATTGACCTCCACCTGGAGGGAGGCGGTGGTAGGGGTGTTAGGCGTACCCCAGGGGTTGATGATAGTGCAGAGACATTCAACCTCTGGCTTCTGGGTGCAGGTTTCTCAGGTGATCCGTTGTTGGGGAGAACATTTTTCCAAGTTGCCAGGACCTCCGTAGTCGTCGGCCACAGGGACCACGCCGCCTCCTCGTCCCACGTCTTTCCGGCCACAACATTAGCGCTAGCTCATTGACCTCCAACTGGAGGGAGGCGGTGGTAGGGGTGTTAGGCGTACCCCAGGGGTTGATGATAGTGCAGAGACATTCAACCTCTGGCTTCTGGGTGCAGGTTTCTCAGGTGATCCGTTGTTGGGGAGAACATTTTTCCAAGTCGCCAGGACCTCCGTAGTCGTCGGCCACAGGGACCACGCCGCCTCCTCGTCCCACGTCTTTCCGGCCACAACATTAGCACTAGCTCATTGACCTCCACCTGGAGGGAGGTGGTGGCAGGGGTGTTAGGCGTACCCCAGGGGTTGATGACAGTGCAGAGACTCGTCCGGGGTGTGTGAGATCATCTGGCGGCTCACCGCTGAGAGGCAGAGGAAGGTCCCCGCCGTTAAAAGACCATCAAAAGCCGCAGTAATTACGCAGGAAATTGGCAGTGAAATTGAAAAACTTTGACCGGCGTGCCACTTCCTCTCTGTCTCCTCTCGGCGAGATCCCTCTTGTGTGACAATCGCCTCGGAAGGTGCCGATAAAGGCGCAGGGGGACGGCGGAGTGCGGCGGGGGAACACAGCAAGGTGTATTACCACCCCGCTGTCGGGAGCCAGCGGTCGCTTCCCTTTTTCTATTTGATTCCTTATTGCCCTCTATCGTGCCTCCATTCTGTCCTGATGGATATTTCCAATATTTGCCAAACCGAGCGTCTGACGGCCCAAGTTTCCGACGGCTGACTGGGAAACAGATTTAAACAGACATTGTCTAGCGCTCTGCTTTATGATCATCTAGGCCACGTCTGGGTGCATCCACATCTGCGCGCCGCGACAGAAGGCAATGTTAATTTTTACACCAGCACAATATTTGTCTGATCTCCGGGTTGTCCACTCAAGCATAGTTTATGGACATTACGTCTGTCACATGTGGGGGGGACACACTTAGGCCAGCTAAGTAATGCAGCATGTCAATAATAATGAAGCAATGACATCCTCAGGAACGGGCATGCTCATGCAGACAGGCATTGTTTTAATGATCTAACGTCCATCTCCATAATCAGCCTGAAGCCCCCGCGCCCGGCAGCCCGGCCGTCGCTCTTTTGCACTTGACTGATTGATTGAATATGAAATAATGAGGGGTTTCCGATGCTCTCCTGGTCATCTAAAATTCCGCGTCCGAAAATGGAATGGAAATTTTATGCAAGCCGGATGGATTAATGGAATTCGGCGCGCATTTTTAAGTCTTAATGTACAGCAATAAGCTCTATAGGTTGTCGCGGGGAGATGGAGAGTTGTAGCTGTTTATGGGCCATTTCGGTGCATTACTGTCAACGTGATGGACGCTACGCAATCTTTTCGCTCCACTACAATTGAGCTTAACTTTAGAGGAAGGTCCACTCCGTCCTGTCACTGCAGCCCGAGGAGAGATCGCTCTCCGGCGCCGGATTGCTTCCGTTTGAACAGATTCATCAGTGAACGCTGTCGCACCCAATCGTCTTCCAAGACGTTCGTCTCAACCACGGGCCGGGAGAGAGCGTCGCGAGTGATGCGAGACGGGGTCGGGTGTTTGGAAGAAACGAGGATGATCTGTTGTTGGGACTTTAGGAAATGAAACGAGCAAAATATTTTAAAAATTCTTTTTATAAACCATCCCTATATGGTGTTAAATGAAATAAATTAAGTATCCTAAATTAATTCTGCTTGCGAAGTACAAAATTTACTAGAAAATAGGCAATTTCATTCATTATCTTCCGCTTTATACTCTATTAGGGTCGCGGTGGGGTTCCCCATGCCCATCCAGGGGACAACGTTTCAGGTGCTGGGCAGATACACCCAGGACAGGGCGCCAATCTGTCGCTGGGCACACACTCACTCACACACACACACACTCTATATGGGGCTATTTTTAGAACTCAATTGACTTGATCCATGTTTTTGGACTGTGGGAGGAAACTGGAAAACCAGGAGGAAACCCACACAGACACGGGGAGAACATGGAAACTTCACCCAGAGGGGAATTCGAACTGGGAATCCCTAGTGCTGAGTGGAGAATGTGCAAACCACTAAGTCACCATGCCACCCAGAAAATGGGCAATTTATCCACAGAAAACAAAATTATATTAATTTCATTATATTTATATATAAAGGCAGCACGGTGGCTTAGTGGTTTAGCATGTTCTCCTCTCCACGCTAGGGGTTCCCGGTTCGAATCCCAATCTGGGTGGAGTTTCCATGTCCTCCCCGTGTCCGCATGGTTTTCCTCCGGGTTTTCCGGTTTCCTCCCACAGTTCAAAAAGATGAATTAAGGTCAATTGACTTCTCCAAATTGCCCCATATAGAGTGAGAGTGCTCGTGTGAGAGAGGTTGCACCCAGTGCCCGAAACGTTCGCCCCTGGATGGGCATGGGGAACCCCGCCGAGAGGATAAACCTGGATGGATAAATTGTTCCTATGTAGTGTGTGTCTGTGTGAGTGACTGTGTGTCCAGCGATGGACTGGCACCCTGTCCTGGCCCGAAACGTTCTCCCCTGGATGGGCATGAGAACCCCCTTCCCCCACGAACTTAGAAGAAGTTAAAGATATTATCCTCTACTAGGGTCCTTTCGGGCGATGGGTAGATACACCCAGGACAGGGTGCCAATCTATCACTGGACACACACTCTATATGGGGCAATTGGGCAAAAAAAATAAAACTCGGACATGGGGAGAACATGGAAACTGGGATTCGAACCGGGAATCCCTATCGCCTTTAGGAGAAAATATTTAAAAGATTTGAAAGAAATTATTAGAGGATTCATTTCAAAGCTTTCATTAAGGTCGTGGTGTAAGCGTCATCTGACGAATAAACTAATGAGAAATGCGCCGCACAGGGCCCCCACTCCTCCACCCCGAATAATCCTGTCACTGGTGCTTTTGTTTTTTCATTGATGGTAAGTGATATTTACAGATTGTGGCAAATAAAATAGCAGATTAGAAGCCCAATTAACATTTTGCTAGCCCGAAGCTGTATGGGGCCCAGCTGGTTGGCTGCATCCGAGCGGGGGGAATGCAAGATGGGTGCAGACAGTCGGATCATGTGATCAGGCTTCTCCTTAATCTGCCCGCATTCATTTTAATCTCATTTAAGGCGCCCTATCAGCAATTAAATCATCAGAGCTGAAATAATATTGTTTTGATTCGCCAAATAGCAGGCCGTTTGTGAAAACAGCCGAAATGTTTTGGTCTATTGAAATAAATACCTTATTTCTTTTGCGCTGACCGAAGGCAGCAAGATGCCGATGATTAGTGGGAATTACGAGAGAACGGCAGGCTGAAATTTATGCAAACGCATTCAAATAAAACGATCCCGAACACGCCGTAGTCCCGAAAACTCGTCCTCTGTTTGTTTTCTCCTGTAATTTTGTCTGCAATTACCCACCGACTTAAGATGTTGTGCTTTTACCTTTATCTCTCCGTGGCTGGTTTGCCGTACCCAACCCCACCCGTCCCCCCCACCCCCCAGCAGTCGCAATCCTCTTGATAGTTGTCAGGCCACTGGTACTTACAATTAAGTATGCATGAATTTTGCATACGCGACGAGGCTCCAGCTATTCTCCGTATTTGTAGAGTGTCTCCAAACAGGCGTTAGTTTCCGTCCGTCTCAGTTTGCATCCGAGACGTCGGCGCCGTTGAGCGAGAGGTTCAGAGGCTAAACGCCAACGTTTTCCCGACGTTCGCCACCGTTATTCTGGACCCTTTAGTGGTCGCTTTAATGGTGACAGATCTTGTTGTGACATGACCGTGAAGGCAAGAGGAATGCAAATGGCCTCTGTGCATCTTCCGCTTCTCACTTCACTGGTTTTCGGAATTTAGAAAGTTGGTTTAAACTCTAATTAGCGGCTGCATTTCCATCCAAATGGAAGGAGGAAGCCAGCGAATTCCGAAGGGCTTCAAATGTGTTTTTTGTTGCGTTTTCTGTCGTGCTTTGAAGAGTTGGTAACTAATACTGTTTGCTTAAGGACCAGTCAAGCCTGCAGAACTCAGCTGGACCAATTAATATTTTTCTGATGGTTTTTTATCTTCGAAACACTTGGAGACTTTAAAATAGGTTTTTTTTTTTTTTTCAGGGAATTCTGGTTTTAATTACAATCTTTACTCGATGACCTGCATTATTCAGGCACTAAATACTCATTAGTGTTTTCTGACTGTTTTTAAAAAGTATGTGTAGAGTACCACTTGGCCACGCCCCCTTTTTGCTCCACTTATTGTCCATGTTCTCGGATCCACGTCCTGTAAAGATGGACTTTGTAGTTCTACAATTCCAGACTGTAGTCCATCTGTGTGTGTTCTACAGTACATACTGTGTACTCTGTTCTAATGCTCAGAACCCCAATAGTACCACCACAGAGCAGGGGTTATTGGGTGGGGGCATTATTCCTATCCCAGCAGTGTGACTGAGGTGGAGAACTGAAACTCCAGCAGCACTGCTGCACTAAAACCCCCTCACCACATCAGTGTCACTGCAGAACTGACAAGAAACAATCCACCACCTAAATGATACCTGTTCTGTGATGCTCCTGACCAACAGAGAACAGAGAACCAACAACAAAGAACACAGATGGACTACGGTCTAGAACTACAAAGTCCATCTATATGGTAAGTGGAGGACATAGAGAATGGTACTAGAAGGGGGCATGGCCAAACTTTTGTAGTTCTCCAATTCCAGACTGTAGTCCATCTGTTTGTGTTCTACAGTACATACTGTGTACTCTGTTCTAATGCTCAGAACCCCAATAGTACCACCACAGAGCAGGGGTTATTGGGTGGGGGCATTATTCCTATCCCAGCAGTGTGACTGAGGTGAAGCAATTAAACTACATTTCACTCTCACCACATCAGTGTCACTTCGGAACTGACACTAAACAATCCACCACCCAAATGATACCTGTTCTGTGATGCTCCTGACCAACAGAGAACAGAGAACCAACAACAAAGAACACAGATGGACTACAGTCTGGAATTGTAGAACTACAAAGTCCATCTATATTGTAAGTGGATATATTTATAGAGGAACACTGACGTCAGAACAGTGGATTATGAACTGCACCCTGTTAATTTGATACTTTGATCCTGGTTCCTCTTTCTGTCCGTCAGGAACTGTACTGTTTTAAATCCGGCTTCCTTTGCGTCTTGAGGGAGCGCGTCTCTGCAGTCGCCCCTGCCGGTTTCCAGCCCATTATCATCCTGCGATTTAAAGCAGGCCTGAGGGAGCACCTGTTTATAAGAGTGCAGAGTCGAGGGAACCTGTTAACTTTAAATGTGCTGCTGCGAAAGCAACCCCCTAATGAAGTCATGGAGCGGCTCGGCACACGCTGACCCCGATGGGAACCGCGCTCCCGCGCACCACCACAGTGACGCTCCGTCAACGCAGCGTGGGGCTCTGAAATCCGAATCTGAATGTTTTTATATTCTGCGCTTAAAAGATTTTCATTGATACAAACTCATTGAAACAAAATGTGATTATTGTAAGTCTTAAAATGATGTTGTATATTATCCAAATAGATTCAAATCAGGGCGGCACTGTGGCTTAGTGGTTGGCATGTTCTCCTCTCAGCGCTAGGGATTTCCGGTTCGAATCCTAATCTGGGTGGAGTTTCCATGTTCTCCCCGTTTCCGCGTGGGTTTCCTCCGGGTTCTCTGGTTTCCTCCCACAGTCCAAAAACATGGATCGAGGTCAGTTGCATTCTCCAAATTGCCCCATATAGAGTGTGTCTGTGTGAGTGTGTGTGTGCCCAATGATATATTGGCGTCCTGTCCTGGGAGTATCTGCCCAGATACGTTCTCCCCTGGATGGACATGGGGAACCCCTTCCCCCCACGCGACTCTAATGGAAGATAAAGCAGAACATAATGGATGGATTGAAATCAGGGCGGCACGGTGACTTAGTGGTTTAGCATGTTCTCCTCTCAGCGCTAGGGATTCCCGGTTCGAATCCCAATCTGGGTGGAATTTCCATGTTCTCCCCGTGTCCACATGGGTTTCCTCCGGGTTCTCTGATTTCCTTCCACATTCCAAATACATGGATCAAGTCAATTGAGTTCTCCAAATTGCCCCATATAAAGTGTGTCTGTGTGAGTGAGCGTGTGCTAAGTGATAGATTGGCATCCTGTCCTGGGTCTATCTGCCCAGCGCCTGAAACGTTCTCCCCTGGATGGGCATGGGGAAACCCCCCACGACCCTAATAGAGGATAAAACGAAAGATAATAAATACATGGCTAGTTATGGAAGTAGTGCAGCTGCCTTGTTTGGTGTAGACATTATAAACTTTGTATACCAGTCCAGCTCAAGCCTCCGAGCCCAAAAAATGCTCAAAACCCAAACGCATTCGAGTGTGCCAACCCGAATGTCTTAAAGTTCTGTTGGAACTCAACAAAAATCCGCTACATTTTGAGAAACTAGTCGCGGCCATGCTTTGGAACGAGCGGAGCCTGATGCAAGCTCTTCTCACAATGGGACACCTTCCTGCCAGCACTCGGGCCCTTTGGAGCAGCCCAATGATAAGTGTGGTGTTGTTGCAAAAGTAAAACTAATTCTGCCTTCAGTGGCGTGAGCTATAGTTGGGCTGGGAAGCTTTATTGTGGCTGGCAAGGTGATAAGGGAGAGTAATTGTATATTATACTGTCCCTGACCATCTGCCTGCACACTGCCTGGGAGCTTCATCGATCATTGTGCAGTCACGTTTTTAGAGAGCGAGCGAGCGAGCGAGAGAGAGAGAGAGAGTCTGAATGTGTATACAGGTACATATCTCGTAGCTTGTCTCTGCAGCTGACCTATGGGCCTATTTGGGTGTGTGTGTGTGTGTGTGTGTGTGTGTGTGTGTGTGTGTGTGTGTGTGTGTGTGTGTGTGTTAATGTTTTGCTGTTCCACTGTTGCCCCACTGCCCCACTCCATTTCAACAACTTGGCAATAGAAGTGAATAATGTTTAGTGAGCGAGGTTGCGTCCCATTACTTTAAGCTGTATAGTGTGTGATGACTTTAGTATTATAATCTCCATATTCTTAAACTGCGTCTTAGTTGTAGAGTATATAAACCTCCCCACAATCCTAAAGAGTGAGGATGTCAGATGTCATGGGGTAGATTTGTCATGGGGTCATGGGGTAGACTTTCACCCTCATTAGAGCACATCCTTTGACGTGAGGCCTCACTATAGGACATGAATAGGGTTCTTGAGTAAGAACCCGGAACCCTGAACCCATTCAGAAAAGAACGTTTCGGGCGCTGGGCAGATACACCCAGGACAGGACGCCAATCTATCACTCTATATGGGGCAATGTGGAGAATTCAATTGACCTTGATCCATGTTTTTGGACTGTGGGAGGAAATCGGAGAACCTAGAGGAAACCCACGTGGACACAGGAAGAACATGGAAACTCCACCCAGTTTGGGATTTGAACTGAGAGTCCCTAGTGCTGAGGGGAGAACATGTTACTAAGCCGCCATGCTGCTTATTTCTTAATTCATATGTCCATTATTTTCCGCTTTATCCTCTACTAGAGTCACGGGGGGGGCGAGGGGGTGTTCCATCTCATTCAGGGGAGAACGTTTCGGGCGCTGGGCAGATACACCCAGGATAGGACACCAATCTATCACTGAACAGACTCTATATGGGGCAATTTGGAGAATTCAATTAACCTTGATCCATGTTTTTGGACTGTGGGAGGAAATCAGAGAACCCAGAGGAAACCCACGTGGACACAGGTAGAACATGGAAACTCCACCCAGATTGATAATGAAGCCCTAAATCAATCTAAATACAATTAATTTGTTCTAGAGACTTCAACATACATCCTCCTGATTCTCTGGTTTCCTGCCACAGTCCAAAAACATGCATCAAGGTCAATTGAATTCTCCAAATTGCCCCATATAGAGTGTGTCTGTGTGAGTGAGTGTGTGCCCAGTGATAGATTGGCGCCTTGTCCTGGGCGTGTCTGCCCAGCGCCCGAAACGTTCTCCCCTGGCTGGGCATGAGGACCCCCCCCCCCCCCCACGAACCTAGTAGACGATAAAGTGGAGGATAATAGATGGATGGATGGTAGGAAACTAGTCGCGGCCATGCTTTGGAGCTTCATCATTGTTCTTTGTTAGTGCTTTTTGGATCTCACTGTATCTAGAATCGTGTGTTTAAGTCCTTATTAAGTTTTGCTGACATCACAGTGGTGCACTGTCGAAAAACCCAGTGCGCATCCCACTCTGCTGTAACGGCGTTGTGAGACATCTCAACTAAACCCACTGCGACAGTGATGGAAAGCCAGAAAGCTACACCACGGCGTGCTCGCATCTGCTTTAAAAGCCGCCGTTCTTGCCACTAGCCAATTTGATGAGACTCGAGACGAACTCAAAGCTTTTCATGCCTGGCAATTAGTGACATCAAACAGTCAAGCACTTCGGCAGCGCGGAAGCAGTCAAGCGCCGCACTTCACACAGCCGCCGAGTCGACGATCTGGGAAGAAAAGCACAAGCACGGTACACTAAGCTAATTAAGCGCTCCTGAAAGGAAACAGGGCCGGTCCCGTGACCAAGGGCCTTTAATTGCAAACGCATGATCTGCGTTCCGGCTCTTTCTTAAGCAGCGAGCCGGAACTGGAGCTGAATTTGATGAAGATATCCCTGTTTAGAGAGCGGTAATGAGGAAAGCACCGCGCAGGAGGAGAGGAGCGTGGGAAGCTTTATCCAAGCATGTATTATGTCTGCGTGGATTCCGGATGTACACCGCATCGCCCGTTAAAACGCATTGACCCTATCATTACCACGATAAGTGCAGGCTGCCGTCTTTGCTTCATCCATCCATCCATTATCTAACACTTTATCCTCTACTAGGGTCGCGGGGGGGTTCCTCATGCCCATCCAGGTGAGAACGTTTCGGGCGCTGGGCAGATACACCCAGGACAGGGCGCCAATCTATCGCTGGGCACACACTCACTCACACAGACACACTCCATATGGGGAAATTTGGAGAATTCAGTTGACCTTGATCTATGTTTTTAGACTGTGGGAGGAAACCCCATGCAGACATGGGAGAACATGCAAACTTTACAAAGAACAAATGTTTGCCACCACAATACAACCTACATTTCAGAGTTAAAGATCAATTACAACACGTTTCGGGTGCTGGGCAGATACAACCAGGACAGGACGCCAATCTGTCACTGGGGACACACTCACTCACATAAACACACAAACACACTCTATATGGGGCAATGTGGAGAATTCAATTGACCCTGATCCATGTTTTTGGACTGTGGGAGGAAACCGGAGAACCCGGAGGAAACTCACACGGACATGGGGAGAACATGAAAACTCCACCCAGATTGGGATTCAAACTGGGAACACCTAGTGCTGAGAGGAGAACATGCTAACCACTAAGCCACCATGCTGCCCTTAAGAAATAAAATAAAATAAAAACATTTAAATATAGCAGAATTATAATAAAAAGATTAAGTATTGTATTTTATTTTCTATATGTATTTTATATGTATTTAAAATGTATTTTATGGAATACAAAGCAAACAAATTGATTTGTGTTGTCTTATCCTGCACCCCCCCCCCCTTTTTTTTTGGTTACCATGGCAACGAGAATGCTGCATGCGTCTGACACACGTCTCTTTATATCGAGTGTATTTGTGTGTGAGTGTCTGCCCAGCGATATATTGGTGCCCTGTCCTGGGTGTATCTGCCCACTGCCGAAACGTTCTCCCCCGGATGGGGAACCCCCCCCCCCTCAACCCTAATTAGAGGATAAATGAAGATAATGGAGAGATGGCTATATTTCTTACATTTTTAAATTCTACTTAGGGTAAACTGGACCCGTGAAACACAATTCCGTTTGTATTTCATGCACCACATGTTATGTAAATGACAATAAAGTCTCCTTGAATCCTTGAAAAGTGTCTGGCGACTAAAATGTGGGTCCCGGACTGAGACCACATGAGAACCCCCGCTCTAATGAATGAATGAATAAATAATATTTAGCATCAATAATGCAATATATAAGATTAGAAGATAATACATTAAAATAATGTGTTCACACCATATGTGCCGTCGCAGCATTGACTTCTTTATTGCGTCCATTACAGAAAAGCAGACAGCGTTTTAAAGCCCTGCTCCTGACTCAGCGGCCCGATCCGAGTGGAGTAGGTGGTAACACGGAGAATGGGTTGCCTTTATGCGAGCTGCTCTTTTATTAGCCACTGATATGATTTAATAAGTGTCAGTAGTTATTGCTGATGATGAAGGGCTCACACATTGACAGTTTGATTCCACCGCTGGGTCTAACACCGCAGGTCCACAGCAACCGGGGCAGGTGGACCGCCGAGCCTCCCATGAGACCAAGTTCTTCTGTGTTTCGAAGTCTTTGAATGGCCCACGCCCAGAAAGGAGTTCAAACGGAGAATCAGAGTCGATAACGGGCGAAGAAGAAAGACTTAACGGGATGGACGTTGAATTAGCCGGCGCGTGATTGCTGGTTGTCAGAATGGGAGCGAGGCTCCCGCAGCGTGGTAAATGATTTCTGATGGCCGTTCTTCACTCTGAGGTGCTTTGAAAGCTGCAGATCAAACGTGCCGCCTCGCGTCAGCTCTTAAGTGCGGGTCTTGGGCGAGGCGAGGCCTGTGATTGACAGGGAGACACTCGCAGCTTTTTAATTTCCATCTCGCTCGGAATTAAACCTCCACCTGGGATGAAAGCCTCACCGGCGTGCCGAGATGGACCCTGCGCTCACAAATTATGGGAAGGTGGTGAGGAATTATGATTAGAAATGATGAGAATCAAATTAATTCTGGATCTCGGATGATTTTGCCCAGGGCTCAGCATTTTGAAAGATAAAATAGTGATGACAATTGTCTTTTTTTTTTCCTTTTTTTTTTACGACAGTCCTTCTGTCAGGAGGAGATTGAAAGCAATTCCATTCTCTGCACACTTCAATCCAATAAGGACATCGTGTTCTGCCTCACACCTAGCGTAAATTTGATGACCTCTCAAATTTTTAATTGAGAAACATTGTTGTGCCCATGGCCACGCTGTCACCGTGAGCCCCTCAATATCCTGCTCATATTATCTTAGTTCCAGGTTGATGGGAAGTGTAATATGCTTACATAAAACAAGACATTCATCACGCTGTTTGTGTTGCCTCCCCTACGGAAGCATTTGTTTTTAATGCATAATGCAGTAATTATCGGCGTGCAATAACAATGATGAGCTGCGCTGAATGGTTTCTGAAGCAGAATGGCATGCGTTAGGTCCGCCCGCATTAGGCGGCGCGGGGCCTATATGGACTAAATTCGAGATAATTAAAGGCAGAGAGTGAATGTGACACGGCGAGGCTGTTGTCATTGAGGACGTGTTAATAAATGTGCCAGCACTTTAGCTGCTCGCCTCGTTTTATGAGACATCGCGCATTAAACCTTGCGTTGTAAACATGGCCGGTAATCACAAAAAGAGCTTGTAAAGGCAAACCGTCAAGAGCAGTTTGGCAAAATGACAACGCCGAGCGCACCGCTCTCGCGCCGTGCCAGCGGGAGGTGGAGGGCATACACTACCCCTCAAAGGTTTGGGGTCACCCAGACAATTTAGTGGTTTCCCATTTATTTTGAAATCTCATACTTTTATTTATAATATAAAAGAGTTGCAAAATGAGTAGAAATAGCGTCCAGACGATAACCAGGTTAGAAATAAATGTTTTTTGTTCTATTTGAAATAATAATTTTCGACTTCATACTTTGCTTTCATCAGAGAATGCATTGCAGACCCATCCATCAATCCATCCAGTATTTTCAGCTTTATCCTCTACTAGGGTCGCGGTGGTGGGGGGGGGTGTTCCATGCCCATGCCCATGCCCATGCCATTCGGGCGCTGGGCAGATACACCCAGGACAGGACGCCAATCTATCACTGGGCACACAGTCACACACAAACACACTCTATATGGGGTGGGTCTGGGCACTGGAGATTCAGGTTCGAATCAGGATCTGGAGGTCCTCATGTTCTATGGGTTCTCTCCATGTTCTCCGAATCCTTCCACAGACTAAAAACATGGATTAAAGGTGATCTTAATTGCCCCTATATAGTGTGTGAGTATGTGTGTGTGTGTGTGTGTGTGTGTCCTGGATGTATTTGCCCAGCACCCGAGACATTCTCCTCTGGATTGGCATGGGGCGAGAATGCGACCCAATAATTAATGAAAAATAATAATAATAATTATATAATAATAATTAGTTTATAATTAGGGCGGCACGTTGGCTTAGTGGATTAGCATGTTCTCCTCAGCGCTGGGGGTTCCCGGTTCGAAACCCAATCCGGGTGGAGTTTCCATGTTCTCCCCGTGTCCGTGTGGGTTTCCTCCGGGTTCTCCGGTTTGCTCCCACAGTGCCTGCAAAAACATGGATCAGGGTTAATTGAATTCTCCGAATTGCCCCCATATAGAGTGTGTGTATGTGAGTGAGTGAGTGTGTGTGTGCCCAGTGATAGATTGGCACCCTGTCCTGGGTGTATCTGCCCAGCGCCTGAAACGTTTTCCCCTAGATGGGCATGGGGAACCCCCCCCCCCGCGACCCCAATAGAGGATAAAGCTGAAGATAATGGCTGTGTATATAGTATATATAAGCAGCAGTGTGATTATACAGTAGTTAGTTAGATTTGTTCTGTTGTTCTGTGCTCATGTCGTTCTCCGGGTTCTGTAGTTGAGGTCCATTCTGTCGGGTCCTGTATTAACAGACTGAAACAGAAGTGCTGATGTGACGCTGATAAGCGCGGCACCCATGGCTCCGTGGCTGACAGCCGTCACTGGTTCGGCTCCGGCTAACCGGCACTTTATTGATCCCATCCAGAGGCCCCTGCTAACGGGCTCTGAGTGACGCTGCACAGCCTCCTGTGGGTGGTGGAGCATGCGTCATCTCAGCGGACTCAGACCAAGAGGCACAGAACCTACTGTTACTGTGGCATCCTCATCCAGGTTTGATTTAGCTGAGTCAGAGGATTCAAGGAGACTTTAGGGCGGCATGGTGGCTTAGTGGTTTAGCATGTTCTCCTCTCAGCTCTAGGGATTCCCAGTTCGAATTCCAATCTGGGTGGAGTTTCCATGTTCTCCTCATGTCCACGTGGGTTTCCTCCCAGTTCTCCAGTTTCCTTCCATGGATCATGGTCAATTGAATGCTCCAAATTGCCCCATATAGTGTGTGTCTGTGTGCGTGAGTGTGTGCCCAGCGATGGATTGGCATCCAGTCCTGGGTGTATCTGCCCAGCGCCCGAAACGTTCTCCCCCGCGACCCCTGCGACCCTAGTAGAGGATAAAGCTGAAGATAATGGATGGATGGATGGTTTACATTTAAATATTATGCTATAAAATAAAAATAAAAATGAAATATAGCAGTGTATAATAAAAATGTAAGTATAAAAATATTGTAATAACCCCTGCTCTGTGGTGGTACTATTGGGGTTCTGACCATTAGAACAGAGTACACAGTATGTACTGTAGTCCATCTGTGTTCTTGTTGTTGGTTCTCTGTTCTTTGTTGGTCAGGAGCATAACAAAACAGGTATCATTTGGGTGGTGGATTAATTCTTGTCAGTTCTGCAGTGACACTGATGTGGTGAGGGGGTTTTAGTGCAGCAGTGCTGCTGGAGTTTCATTTCTCCACCTCAGTCACACTGCTGGGATAGGAATAATGCCCCCACCCAATAACCCCTGCTCTGTGGTGGTACTATTGAGGTTCTGACCATTAGAACAGAGTACACAGTATGTACTGTAGAACACAAACAGATGGACTACAGTCTGGAATTGTAGAACTACAAAGTCCATCTTTACAGGAAGTGAACCTGAGAACATGGACAATAAGTGGAGCACAAAGGGGGCGTGTCCAAACGTTTGACCGGTACTGTATGTAAGCGTGGTACAGTATTTTTGCGCCAAGCTTAATGACTGCTACGTTGTCTTTTTTCCGTACAGCACATCTCCCTCTACGCCCCAAACCTTGACCCCCAAGTTCCCCGACTCGCAGAACATGCCATACATGCTGTGTTCCTTCTTTAAAAGCTCAGATGAGCTTCATTTGGGCTCTGATGAGGCCGGTGTTATTGGGAAAGCCATTATTGTGTTGCATTATCGTTATGACCAAGCATCTATTAGGATGCTTATGGTATCCCACAATCCCCGTCTTTAATTGCACAGCTTTAGGGCACAATACACACAATGTTAATTATAAGCGAAGCACGAAGCTCAGCTATGAACGAGGAAAGGCGTCAAGGCAGAGCCCCAGCTTGTTCCTCTAATGCGATTTAAGCCAATCACTTTTGATTGATGGCAGCCATCTCACACCAAAGAGCCACAACTTTTAAATGAGGATCATTTTACACTGGCCAACCGCAGGGTAACTGGCCTTGTGAGTATTTGTTTAATAAAGAGGTGCAATAAAATGATTTCCATGTCCCTACTATAGTCCAGGTTTTAAGAAACGTCCTTTTCTTGTCTCGTCTTGTCTTAAGATTGAGAAGAACCAGAATAATGTGATGGTACAAAGACTGTAGCTGTGTTTTCAAATGTGTAGGTACTGGAGATTTTTGGTCTAGTAAGTAAAGCTTAACTGGAAACCATGGGAGAACTATCAATGTTTTTGGACTGTGGGAGGAAAATGGAGAACCCGGAGGAAACCCATGTGGATACAGGGAGAACATGGAAACTCCACCCAAATTGGGATTCGAACCGGGAACCCGGCTTGGTAATTAAATAATAACCAGAGTTTGAGACAGTGCAGCATTTGCAGACCTTTGGCATTCATTTGATGAGCTAATCTGGAGAAATTTCACCCCATGCTTCCAGAAGCCTCTCTGACAATTTCAGAGAGGGCTCATTCTGCGTAGCAACAGCTCAATGGGGTGTAGATCTGGTGAATGCGCTGACCACTCCATTAGCTATTTGCGTCTTCTTTAAATAGTTCTTGCATTATTTGGAGGTAGGCTTTGGGTCATTGTCCTGTTGCGGCATGAAATTGGGTCCAAGCATCTTAGGCTTAGGACCTTCGGCTTCTCTTTCTACTCTGGTTAGAGCCTATTTATCTGTTCCTGCAGATTCCATCTTTACAACATCAGACCCTTCTTGACTGAACATGCTACCCAACTGTTCAAGCCCTCAGCCTACCCCGGCTTAATTATTGTAATGCGTTACTTGCCGGTCTCCCAGCTTCCTCAATCAGACCTCTACAACTGATTCAGAACTCTGCAGCCGACTCGTATTCAACCACCCAAGAACTCTCTCTCCATTGGCTCCCTATAGCTGCTACATTCAGTACAAGTCACTGACTCTGACCTACAGGACCATTTCTGGATCATCCCCCTCCCACCTTCACTCTATGTTTTTAAAACACACTCTGGTTTGTTCACTTTGTTCTAGTGATGATTGTCACCGGGTGGTTCCACCTCACCGAGGAGCTCATTCTCACTCGGTGGCGTTCACCACTGCAAAATGGTGGAACCATCTTCCCAACTCTGTCCGTAATGCAGAATCACTCGGCATTTTTAAGAAGTTACTGAAAACGCAGCTTTTCAACAAACACCTGTTGTAAAAATAATTTATAAAATAATAAACTAATTTAAAAAGAGGGGGGTGGCAGGATCAGGTAACGATCATTCTACAGTGTAGCTGGTTTTCTTAATAACTTCTGACTTCTGATGTCTGTCACGCTCTCCTCGGACGGGTACACCAATTTCCAAGTGACCCCAAACTTTTGAATGGTGCTGTACATTTGGCAAAATTTAGCAATTTCTCCTGAGCGATGCCTCCTGCCACAGACGAGCCAAAGAGCAAATGGCAACGAGGATTTTGAAAACGTGCCGAGTGTCGGATTCCCTCACTGGGAGCTTGGCGAGAGTTTCTGTGGCATGCTGTCCGGCCGGCCCTTTATTTATACTTCTGATTCAATGACGGAACTCACACGTAGGCACGGTGCGGAACCGAGACGGAACAGTGATTCATGGCTGGGGTTGGCTGTATTTTCCTTGTAATTTTAGCCCACGGATTAACATGCGAAAGCAATTCGAGGGCCTTCAGTGGAGATTACTGATAATTGAGAGTCTGCATCATCCACTTATCTATCAGTATTACAGTGTGACCTCACCGCACACTGCAGGCATTAATGGCTATGGATTTCAGACGCTGCTTTCATGGAGGTGTTCCACGACATTTAACATATGATTTTGCTGAAGTGATGCGGATCAGTGTTATTATCGTTTAAAACAACTGGAACTACCAACGCAGCACTTTCAGGTCCAGTGTTCCAAACGCAACACTCAAAATCTAAGCAGAGAAATTCGGAGACGGGTTAAGATTTGGGTTTCACGTTTGGCGTCGAAGGAAAAGCATTTACTTGAGTTGGGTTGTAGTCTGGTTTTGTGGAAGTAGTTGTAGCACCCATCCATCCATCCATCCATCATCTTCTGCTTTATCCTCTGGGGGGGTTCCCCATGCCCATCCAGGGGAGAATGTTATGGGCGCTGGGCAGATACACCCAGGACAGGGCGTCAATCTATCACTGGGCACCGGAGAACCTGGAGGAAACCCATGCGGACACAGGGAGAACATGAAAACTCCACCCAGCTTGGGATTCAAACCAGGAATCCCTAGCAATGAGAGGAGCCTCTACTAGCCTCTACTAGGGTCACGGTGGCTTCCCCATCCAGGGGACAACCTTTTGGGCGCTGGGCAGATACACCCAGGACAGGGCGCCAAACTATCACTGGGCACACACTCACTCACACAAACACTCTATATGGGACAATTTGGAGAATTCAATTGACCTTGACTGTGAAAGGAATCTGGAGAATCCGGAGGAAACCCATGCAGACATGGGGAGAACATGGCCCCCACATTGGTAATGCTAGCCACTAAACCACAAAAACACAGGATACAAATGGGGCAGTTGTGGGCTTGTGGTTAAGGAACCAGTCTTGCGACGTGAAGGTCCCACCAATACTATGACCAAGTGCCCTTGCACCTAACCCCAATTGCTCCCCAATCCCTGTCCACCGCTCCAAGCACATGTGTACAGTAGGCAAAATAGATCACTTTATCTGTGTTTCTTAGTCTCAGTTTGGTACCTTGAGTGTATTGTGATTGGTCCATTACGATTTCCTGAGCAGATTTTGTCCGGTTGTATATGATAAGTGAACGGGAGATGATGACATCACTTGAGACTTAACGAAAGAATCGTTTTAAAGCTGTCCACGAACTACAGATCAGCCATTACAGTGCATCACTGCCATTTCTAAATAGAACCCGTATCAGTCCCTAAAGGAAAGACCTCACATCTTTGCCTCTAACAGCTGTAACGACTCTATTAGAGTCGTACCATTGTAGCTATTCCAAAACCTCCAGTCTGGAGATCACACCCAAGGGGACGTCAAGAAAATCGACCCATCGTCTGCATCCAACTGCAGAGGTCTGTTAGCAAGTGCATTCAGACGCAAGAGCAAAGCTATTTGCTTTGCCCCGTGGTCCCCCTGAAGGCAGTGTAAAGGGTCTTTAGTGCCTGCCACCCCAGGCATGTGTTTGTTTTTGTACCATATTCGCTTCATGCTACGCTTAATGACGCAGCCCGGGCTTTTGAGTGATTTATCGGGGACCATTAAGTCAATGAAAAAGGAGCCGAAACACTTTCGGAAAACACACCGGCTGCCAAGGCTACTCACCAGCAGGCCACCATTACGTCGCTCTTCAGGGAGTTGTGAGATCGCAGGCTACATAAAGTTTTAGCGCTCCCGCTGCTGATGGATTGTTTGGCTTCTATTAAAGTTTTATGGAAATTTCCGGAACCAGGAAACCATTTGTTGACTCTGCGGAACCCAAAATCTGCTTGATCGAAATCGACCGGAAACTTCGGCGAGCCGGGAAAATACGCCGGCGTCCGAACGGTACCACCGTGAGTGATTTGTATTTATGCAAGGAACTGGCTCCTGCCCATTTCCCAATCACTGTACGCCCTGCTGAAATATATTCCCCGAAAATATGTCTCGCTGATGATCGTCGGGACCCTCGCGAGACCAGCAACTGGTTCCAACAAGAACGTGTTGCATCTGACCGTTGTTTGTGTGAAGGTACCATTATAAGGAAGTGTTGTTGCCTGTTAAACAGACCATCTGCCCATCCAGGGGAGAACGTTACGGGCACTGGACAGATGCACCCAGGACAGGGCACCAATCTATCACTGGGCACACACTCACTCACAAAGACTCACACACTAACACACTCTATATGGGACAATTTGACTGTGGGAGGAAACCTGAGAACCCAAAGGAAACCCACCCGGACACAGGGAGAACATGAAAACTCCACCCAGTGTAGGATTCGAACCGGGAATTCCTAACACTGAGAGGAGAACATGCAAAGCACAAAGCCACTGTGCCACCCCATTACCGGACTCATCTATTCATTATCTTCCACTTTATCCTTTACTAGGGTACGGGTGGGCCCCTCCAGGAGAGAACGTTTCGGGTGCTGGGCAGATACACCCAGGATAGGACACCAATATATCACTGGGCACACACTCACTCACACACATACTCTATATGGGGCAATTTGGAGAATTCAATTGACCTTGATCCATGTTTTTGGACTGTGAGAGGAAACCGGAGAACCCAGAGGAAACTCGGCGGACACGGGAAGAACATGGAAACTCCACCCAGATTGGGATTCAAACCTGTGCCGCCCAATTACTAGAACCAATGAGACAAAAACACAGGGTACAATTGGGGCAGTCGTTATTTTAAGGTTAAGGAACCAGTCTGGTGACGTGAAAGTCCTGAGTTCCATTTCCGGTTCTGCCAATGCTACAACCAAGTGCCCCTGGGTAAGACAGCTGACGTCAAGAAACGTTTCCCAATCACAGTACGGCCTGCTGAAATATATTCCCCGAAAATATGTCTCGCTGATGATCGTCGGGACCCTCGCGAGACCAGCAGCTGGTTCCAACAAGAACGTGTTGCGTCTGACAGTTGTTTGTGTGAAGGTACCATTATAAGGAAGTGTTGTTGCCTATTAAACAGACCATCTGTAGGACACGACTTGAAGGCCTTGGGGACATGTTGGCATTGAGGTAAAAAGGCAAGCAAATCGGAGTCGCGTGTGCAGAAACACAGCCCTGTAATAAACATCTGCCAAAGAGAGGTGCAAGTCACAACTCGGGACTGCGTTCCGCCCACGTTGGGCTGTCAATCATTCCACCGAGCGGACCCTGGGTGAACACGATGGCGGAGGAGACCGTCTGAACTTCCACACCTACATTAACACACGTACTTTCTGCTGATTTCCGAGACGGAGGCTAAAGAATTAAAGACATGACTCGCATCTCGGATTTCGGTTCTTATGATAGGTGTTCCGTTCAGAAATCTCTGCGTATTTAACCCTTAGCTCCACTTATTCTCCATGTTCTCAGTTCTGTAAAGATGGACTTTGTAGTTCTACAATTGCAGACTGTAGTCCATCTGTTTGTGTTCTACAGTACATACTGTGTACTCTGTTCTGATGGTCAGAACCCCAATAGTACCACCACAGAGCAGGGGTTATTGGGTGGGGGCATTATTCCTATTCCAGCAGTGTGACTGAGGTGGAGAAATGAAACTCCAGCAGCACTGCTGCACTAAAACCCCCTCACCACATCAGTGTCACTGCAGAACTGACAAGAAACAATCCACCACCCAAATGATACCTGTTCTGTGATGCTGCTGAACAATAGAAAACAGAGAACCAACAAATAGAACACAGATGGACTACAGTCTGGAATTGTAGAACTACAAACTCCATCTATATGATAAGTGGAGGAAATGGAGAATGGAGCCACAAGGGGGCGTGGCCAAACTTTAGATTGGTACTGTGAATTTACATTTATACATCCTTCCATCCATCCATCCATCCAATTATCTTCCGCTTTATCCTATATTAGGGTCGCGGGGGGTTCCCCATGCCCCTCCAGGGGAGAAGGTTTTGGGTGCTGGGCAGATACACCCAGGACAGGACGCCAATCTATCACTGGGCACACACATTTACTCACATATACACACTCTAAATAGGGCAATTTGGAGAATGCAATTGACCTTGATCCATGTTTTTGGACTGTGGGAGGAAACCATAGAACCCGGAGGAAGCTCACTCGGACATGGGGAGAACATGGACACTCCACCCAGATTGGGATTCGAACCGGGAATCCCTAGCGCTGAGAGGAGAACGTGCCAACCACTAAACCACAGTGCTGCCCGTAGGCTATACAATGAAACTCATTTCAGCATTGGAAAGCCATTCTGTGTAAAAGCTGTATAATATTAAAGAACTACATTCATAGTTCCATCTTTCATACTCACAGTTGCTTTTACAAAGCAATTAAACGTTGAGGCTTTTAAAACCCCATTACTTTTCAGTCCCCTTAATGCCCCATCACTCTGGATTCCATCTACAGGGGCAGGCAGCGGGACACTGAACGCTGTCAGCCTGAGGAATTACTCCCAACAGGTAAACAGCTCCGGTGCTGCTGATAGTAAGGAGGCCCTGATCTGATCTGCCCCATTGACTGTTCGTTGGTGTTGATCGACATCGCCGTGCTCCGTTATCTGAACTATTCCACAACACAGAACACATGCAGGGAGCCATCAGAACCCGGGCTATGCCTATGACCGGCAGACTGTTTGATAAAGCAAATTGCAAAGAAGAAATGACCTGAGAGAGACCTGAATTTTGGCCTTAAATGTAAAATAAGGGCGGCATGGTGGCTTAGTGGTTAGCATGTTCTCCTCTCAGCACTAGGAATTCCCGGTTCGAATCCCCATCTGGGTGGAGTTTCCATGTTCTCCCCGTGTCCGTATGGGTTTCCTCCGGGTTCTCCGGTTTCCTCCTACAGTCCAAAAACGTGGATCAAGTCAATTGAGTTCTCCAAATTGCACCATATAGAGTGTGTGTGTGTGAGTGAGTGTGTCCCTAGCGATAGGTTGGCGCCCTGTCCTGGGTGTATCTGCCCAGCACCCGAAACGTACTCCCCTGGATGTGCATGGGGAACCCCACCACGACCCTAATAGAGGATAAAGCAGAAGATAATGAATGAATGAATATAAAGTGCAAGTCAAAATTTTGGACTGCCTTCTTGCCCCATTGTGTATTTTCTCCACTTACCATATAGATATATAGGACTTTTACAGACTGTAGTCCATCTGTGTTCTTTGTTGTTGTTAGTCCCCTGTTGGGTCTCTGTTCTCTATTGGTCAGGACATCACAGAACAGCTATCATTTGGGTGGTGGATTGTTTATTGTAAATTCTGCAGTGACACTGATGCTATAAAAACAAAATGCCTTGGTGGTTTATGATGGTGCTTGGCACTTTTTGCTCCACTTATTCTCCATGTTCTCAGTTCCACTTCCTGTAAA
Organism: Corydoras maculifer; assembly: GCA_019802435.1. Lineage (NCBI taxonomy): Eukaryota > Metazoa > Chordata > Actinopteri > Siluriformes > Callichthyidae > Corydoras > Corydoras maculifer. The sequence continues at coordinate 105,510 of JAFMOD010000854.1, read as the reverse complement.
GATGGACTTTGTAGTTCTATAATTCCAGACTGTAGTCCATCTGTTTGTGTTCTACAGTACATACTGTGTACTCTGTTCTAATGGTCAGAACCCCAATAGTACCACTACAGAGCGGGGGTTATTGGGTGGGGGCATTATTCCTATCCCAGCAGTGTGACTGAGGTGGAGAAATGAAACTCCAGCAGCACTGCTGCACTAACACCCCCTCACCACATCAGTGTCACTGCAGAACTGACAAGAAACAATCCACCACCCAAATGATACCTGTTCTTGATGATACCTGTTCCTAACCAACAGAGAACCAACAAAAAGACTACAGATGGACTACAGTCTGGAATTGTAGAACTACAAAGTTCCAATAGACAATGGAGCAAGAAGGTCAAACTTTTGATTGGTGGTTGGATTCGGCACGCCCACATTATGTAACATACAGAACCTCAAAACACTTTCAACAATGTCCATCCATCCATCCATTATCTTCCGCTTTATCCTCTACTAAAAATGACCTGGGACCTGGATTTAGGCTTTAATTTAGGTCTTAAATGTAAAGTACAAGTCAAAATTATGGACTGCCTTCTTGCCCCATTGTGTATTTTTCCATTTACCATATAGATGGGCCTTTACAGACTGTAGTCCATCTGTTTTCTTGATTGCGTTAGTCCCCTGTTGGTTCTCTGTTCTCTATTAGGCAGAATCATCACAGAACCCGGGTATAATTTGGGTGGTGGTTGATTATCACTTCTGCAGTGACACCGTTGCTATGAAAACAAAACGCAGGATGATGTAAATCCGCTTAATCAGCGGCCTCGGCGGTTCATTTGAATTCCCCATGACAGGAGCCTCTTGATGGAGCTTGGCACATTCAAGCATGTATCCTGAGATGTTTACTTATTTCCCACTGTATCCTCGCTGTCAAACTTTGTCCTGCTCGGCTCTGTCACGGCAGAACACCAGTAGGGTGCGGAGTGTATTTGCGGATGATTCCATCACCGATGGCGTTCCGGCTGCTGGCAGCGGATTGTTCGGCTTGCTTGGCAGGGCCTCATCTCGCCTTGTCTCCTCCGTGTGAGGGGCGGGTGGGCGTCCCCATCCCTGTCCCCCGTCCCCGTCCATGCTAGTCAGCCATCGATGATGTGAAGTGACGCTCCGTCAGCTTCTATAAGACAGCGGCTAGGCGTCTTCCAGCTCTTCCATGGGACATGCATTATTCACGAGCCCAATAACGGAGCTGCTCTCAATCCTGTGCTAGTCAAAAGCCCATCCGCTCCCAGGCTGACACTAGCAGGCCGAGAGGGGAGAGGCGTGCTTGTGCCCACGCTGATGCACATCTCCTACTGCTTAATGAAGTATGTAAGTGGAAAGGGGATAGGGCAGTCGTGCATGGGTTGAGGATATTTGGGTGGAATTGACAGCTCTTGGAAACCCTCCCACGACTGGCTGCAATACGTAGTCTGGACAGATGTCACTTCAGACCCGACGAGCTTATTATCAACCTATAAGTTCTTGATTTATGGGATTGGTATGGAAAACGAAAACAAAGGAACCACTGTAAGTCTCGATTTTAAACTAGCGTGCCGAATTAACACGGGATAATCAATAATCCTTATGTTCATATTCTATTTGATAAAAGCCAAATACGGCAACGGGAGCGTCTTTACATCTTTATTAAAAAATACCCGCGTCTAATACGAATGATTATGCAAATTGGAAACGCCCCATGTGCTCCCGCCATACTTAATCAAAGCCTGGCTTGTTAGCTGCTAATAAACATGGTGGACATGGATGAGATTTCAGTATGTTTATTTAATAGCAACCAATCTTGTCAAAAGGCATTTCCATTAATGTCATTTGGAAGACTTTCTTATCCACAGAGAATTACTCGAGTGCTTAAAATAAAGCAGAACATCCAGCGTTTTGGCCGCGTTCCAACCCACATTTAGCTGCCCCAAGAAGTTCGGTAACAAACGACATGATAACAATACTGACTAACTATTGTCTACGGATTTTGAAAGGCACCTATGAATCCTCAAGGTCACATGGGTCACAGAAAGGAACACTAATGCAGCTAAATAACCACCAGATAGTAGATCTAATAGCCTAATGCTAATCAACTAGCTCGAACTAGTAAACTGGGACTCCATTTGGAACGTAATACCCAACATAGTGTTAATATTTGCAATTAAAAGTCTAAAAATCTCATCATGTACAATAACATTCGCAATAGGAGACGTCCCCATGTGCTTCTATTGCTAACTAGGTCACATGGGTCACAGGAAGGAAACAGGTCACACTGATAACACTAACGCAGCTAACTAACCTCTAGATAGCAGATCTAATAGCCTAATGCTGAAACTAGTAAACTGGGACTCCATTTGGAATGTAATACCCAACATAGTGTTAATATTTGCAATTAAAAGCCTAAAAATAGCATCATGTGCAATAACAATCACAATAGGAGACGTTAGCTGCTGTGACAACAATTTAACAGTTAAATAGCTCCAACATACTTCTGCTGTATAAGAAGATTTATATAATGAATTGCTTTGAGACGGCTTATATAAAAATTACCTGTAGCTATTTAGATTAAAACATTTAATAAAGGTTTTTAGTGACCATTACATCTTTACATCATACAGATTAAACACAGGCTTCAGCTCTTTGCTCAACAGCCCAGTGTTGTTGGTTCTGGGATTTAGACCCTTGACGTTTTGGTCTATTGTACCTTCCCCATGTACTTCTATTGCTAACTAGGTCACATGTTCTCCTCTCAGGTTTTCCCGGTTCGAATTCCCATGTTCTCCCCTTGTCCGCGTGGGTTTCCTCCGGGTTCTCCGGTTTCCTCCCACAGTCCAAAAACATGGCTCAAGGTCAATTGAATTCTCCAAATTGCCCCATATAGAGTGTGTTTGTGTGTGTCTGTGTAAGTGAGTGTGTGCCCAGCGATAGATTGGCATGTGACAACAGTTTAGCAGCTAAATAGCTAATAAATTAGCTTGAATTCTTATTTATAAGGTTATATTTATTCTGTCATGGGTCGATTTGATTAGGTAGGGCATGTTTAAAGGTTTTATTCCGGCTAAATTTGTTCCCAACAGAAGCAGAAATCTAACCCATGACTTTCTTAAGACTTTCCTCCCACAGTCAAAAAACATGGATCAAGTGAAATGAATTCTCCAAATTGCCCCATATAGAGTGTGTATGTCTGTGTGAGTGAGTGTGTGTCCAGTGTTATATTGGCGTCCTGACCTGGGTGTATCTGCCCAGCGCCCGAAACGTTCTCCCCTGGATGGGCATGGGGACCCCCCCCGCGACCCTAATATATGATAAAGTGGAAGATAATGGATGGATGGATGGAATATTTTAATTGTAATAGGAGCAATTATGAAAGCAGCTTCGTTGTCCGGAGGTTCGGGTATAAATCACAGCACTGTGGTTGCTCTAAGCACCTCAAAAAGCTTAAGAGTGAACAAGTAACGAGCAAGAACCCAGGAGAGGATCTGTCTACACCTAAGTCCCCCTGGTCTAATTAAACAATACAGAGAGCCACAGTGAAGGCAACTAATGTGTAAAATGCAAGAATTAATGGCACATGCGGTGTGTGGCTGTTCCACGTACTTCGACAGCGCACACACGCTCATACACTCATACACACACACCATCACACTAATGCAGATACATAGAACAACTGATGAGAAAAGAGAGAGGGGTTCTGGTGGCTTTGCTGCCATGCACCTAGACAAGAAAAGTGTGTTATGCAGCATTAGAAGGAAGAGGCCTTTTTCACGCGTGCATGACTTTGAATGGAACTCATTCATTGCTGAGACTGAGACTAGCAGCCTCATAATGACCAGCAGTGTAACCCAGTCAGATGAGAATAAAAGCACTCGTCAATGCACAGAATGCACAAGAAAGAAATAAAAGAGCAGGAATGATGGACCTGTGAATCTTCACTTCTCTTTTTTTTTTCTTTTTTTTTTTTTATCTCAATCCTGTGTTTCTGTACATTGGAATGGAAAAGAATTAGATGGGTAGCCTACTAAAGCGGATGAGGTAAATCTGAGAGGGAGGGTCGAGCTGGCAGGGGCTCTTTATTAAGACTCTGCATCCTACTGCTTTTTTAGAATAAATGGGGTTTCATTGGAAACAGGGCCTTTTATCTACAGCACCAAGTTTTCGGCGCCATGCGAACTTCTTAAAACTGGATTCAGGAGTGGACATTTTCCAAAACGCAGCCCTTTCGTTGTCACCACACCACTTTGGAAGCACTTGATGATAATGATGTCACAGGGCTATCTGTGGCGGAGAACAAAGGATTGTATTTATGGTGTGGGACATTCTTCTGGGGCACGTTTGCCTCTCAGCGCAAGGGAGTTCCATGCCCATCCCCATGCCCATCCCCATCCCAAACTAGGAGAGAACGTATTGGGTGCTGGGAAGATACACATAGGACAGGATGCCAATCTATCACTGGGCACACAGATACATACACAGACTCTATATGGGGCAATTTGGAGAATTCAATTGACCTTGATCCATGTTTTTTGGATTGTGGGAGAAAACTGGAGAACCCGGAGGAAACCTACATGGACACGGGGAGAACATGGCACCCAGATTGGGATTCGAACCGGGAATCCCTAGTGCAGAGAGGAGAACATGTCAACCACTAAGGCACTATAGATATACAGAGATACCTCGGTTCTCGAACATAATTCGTTCCGGGAGGTAGATCGAGAACCAAATTGTTCGAGAACCGAAACAAAAAAAACCCATAGGAAATAATGGAAACCGGATTAATTCGTTCCAAGCCCCAGAAAATTTGCCAATGATTTCTTTCTTGAGTTCAATCGTTGTTCTCACAGAGACTCTCTCTCTCTCACTGACTCACAATGATGACGCAGGCAAGGCGCTGCGCCGAATGAACTCAACTCGGCTAATCTCTGACGTTCGGCTGTTCGAGTTCCAAATATTTGTTCGGATTCCAAGACAAAATTTTCTCGAATTTCCTGTTCGAATACCGATTTGGTCGAAAGTCAAGGCGTTCGAGAACCGAGGTATCACTGTGTATATATATATATATATATATATATATATAAAAGGTGGCTTAGTGGTTAGCATATTCTCCTCTCAGCACTAGGGATTCCCGGTTCGCGTGGGTTTCCTCCGGGTTCTCCGGTTTCCTCTCACAGTTCAAAAACATGGATCAAGTCAATTTAATTCGCCAAATTGCCCCATATAGAGTGTGTCTGTGTGAGTGAGTGTGTGCCCAGTCATAGACTGGCGCTCTGTCCTGGGTGCCCGGTGCCCGAAACGTTCTCCCCTGGATGGGCATGGGGAACCCCCCCCCTCCGCGACCTTAATATAGGATAAAGCGGAAGATAATGAATGAATATATATATATATATATATATATATATATTCATTCATTCATTATCTTCCGCTTATCCTCTATTAGGGTCGCGGTGGGGTTCCCCATGCCCATCCAGGGGAGAACGTCTCGGGCGCTGGGCAGGTAGACCCAGGACAGGGCGCCAATCCATCGCTGGGCACACACTCACTCACACATACACACTCTAAATTGGGCAATTTTGAGAATTCAGTTAACTTGATCCATGTTTTTGGACTGTGGGAGGAAACCGGAGAACCCGGAGGAAACCCACGCAGACACGGGGAGAACATGGAAACTCCACCCAGATGGGGATTTGAACCGGGAATCCCCAGCGCTGAGAGGCGAATGTGCTAACCACTAAGCCACCGTGCCTATATATATATATATATATATTTATAAATATAATATAAATATATATAGGCTAAATATTTATAACAGTGTTTGAGTCAAAAAACATGGTGTTCTAAATTGCCCCTATATAGTTCACGAGGCGAACGTCCTAACCACTAAGCCACCGTGCCACCCCCTTTCAACACTGTTATATAATTAATCATATTAAATCTTCATTAATTAAATCAGTGTATTTAGTTTTTAGTATTTATTGCTCTGTACTGCTGCAGTCCCCGTGTTTTATTTTCTGTATGTACGTAATTTCTGCTTCTTGGGCCGAGTTTCATATTTTGGCACGAAGATTAAAAATCACAGCGCGACGTGGTACTTGACAGAAGCATGCCAGCGTTCGTCAGGGGTAGGGATCTTGTTTGCGAGGGAATTCAATAGGTGTGTGCTTCTCTTCTTCTTCTTCCACTTAATATTCCTGCTTTCTTTCTTTCCTTTATGTCTGTCACGAGGTCCCCGGTGTGTGGTACAGACATGTATGAGGTGAGGGAGTGGCTGCTCTCTGTCACCCAAAGAAGATAGATGAGCTGTCACTTCAGTCATCACCCTGTTTAACATGCTGCCTCCAGCCCTGGCACACGGGCCTCCCCCACATCTCCAGCTCCGGCTTCGGCATTCCTCGCCCTGCCCCTCCACCACCATCTTCTTGCTTTTGCTTTCCCACCTCACTATCTCTTCCTCCTCACCTGCATAATACACTCGTGTAGCATGTGTTCCGGCAGACAAATGAAGCCGAAGGTTCCTCCCTGTCAGGGTGGGGAGTATGATTTCAAACCGGCCGACAGGCGTCACTTCCAGTCTTTATCCATAATTCGTTCTGGCACTCTGCACAGACGCCCGGCCTGATGAATAAAAGGCACCGTGCTGTTCTGCTCCACGTCCCGCTAAATTCAGTGCCGTCCACGGGAATATGCAATGGTTTCCGGGCCACGGCGGCGGCAAGGAAATTAAAGTCAAAGACGCCGCTGCAGAGGCGGGTACCTCTGGGGGCACTGGCACTTGGTTTCTAGCACACAGGGCAAAAGTAGGCTGAAGCCAATGCATCAGGGAGAGGTTCTTGGTGAACTTTAGTAGAACTGAGCAGGAATATGTGACCGGCTTCCTGAAGATCTTCATCCATGGCTCTGCTGACAAACACTGATGGAACCTGAATATTAATTGGACTGGCGGTCCTGCAGGACGCCCTCTTAATGGACTCACTTATAGTTTTCTAGTTTTTAGTTTTTACATTTGTTAAATGTCTCTCATGGCTGTCCTACATTGTTGTTGCTGCCTGGCCGCTCAAGGAGGAGGAGTCCCCCACTGAGTCTTGGTCCTCCCAAGGTTTCTTCCTTGAATAACAACATAAAAGGGAGTTTTTTCTTGCCACTGTCGCTTCGGCTTGCTCTTTGGGGGTTTAAAGGCTTTTCATTCTGTAAAGCTGCTTTGTGACAATGTACTGTTGTAAAAAGCGCTATATAAATAAATAACTTGAACTTGAACTTGAATACTGTACACTACGTGCTCTCAATTTCTGGGTTGACTTTTACATTTACGTTACATTTGGTCATTTAGCAGATGCTTTTATCCTAAGCAACTTACAAGGTGGGCGGCACAGTGGCTTAGTGGTTAGCACCTTTGCCTCTCAGCTCTAGGGATTCCCAGTTCGAATCCCCATCTGGGTGGAGTTTCCATGTTCTCCCCGTGTCTGCGAGGGTTTCCTCCGGATTCTCCGGTTTCCTCCCACAGTCCAAAAACATGGATCAAGTCAATTGAATTCTCAAAATTGCCCCATATAGAGTGTGTCTGTGTGAGTGAGTGTGTGCCCAGCGATGGATTGGCGCCCTGTCCTGGGTCTATCTGCCCAGCGCCCGAGACGTTCTCCCCTGGATGGGCATGGGGAACCCCACCGTGACCCTAATAGAGGATAAAGTGTTAGATAATGAATGAATGAACTTACAAGGTGAGCACAGGGTTAATCACAACAACCCTGGAGCAATGAGGGTTAAGGGTCTTGCTCAAAGACCCACATTGGGAACTTCAGTGGACCTGGGATTTGAACCGCCAACATTCAGACTGATAGTCCAACACCATAACCACTGAGCTACCACGTTTTAACATCAATCCCATCAACACCATGACAACAAGGGTTTTCTCTTCTGATGCCCAACAGCAAATCTAAAATACAAGGAACACGTGATCCCGATTACGATGGCCTGAAGCAGTGGCTTCTCCTGCTCCCAGCTCTGTGGGTCTGTGAAACAGAATTTCGTTGGCAGAAATTCTCCTTGAATCCTTGAATGATGCTTCAAGTCCTCACTTCTGGTCTCTTCTTCCCAGGTTAGTGGCCGTTGAAGGCTTATGGTCTAGGAACCAGGGCCCCAAGAGGTACCTGCATCTGTGGCAGTGTCTTTGACTTTAATGTCCTTGCTGCGGTGGCCCGAAGACCGTTGGATATTCACGTCAACGGCACTTGACGGGACGTGGAGTGGAACCTTGAGCAGAACGTGCCTTTTATTCCTCAGGTCGGTCGTCTGTGCTCAGTGCCAGAACGGATTATGGATAAACATGTGATCCAAATACATCCTAATACATGCTTTAAGTCCTCACTTTTGGTCTCTTCTTACCAGGCTAGGGGCAGTGGTAGGCTTGTGGTTTAGGAACCAGCCTTATAAGCTGAAAATCCAAGGTTCGAGTCATGGTCCCAACAAGTATCATGTTCCCTATTCCCCAAGTTCCCTTGGGCAAGGCATCTGACCCCATTTGCTCCACTGGTGCCATATACAGGGCTGCTCACTACTTCACCTGTGTGTGTGTGTGTGTGTGTGTGTGTTTTCACTTTATTTGCCTGCTAAATAACTATAATTGTAAATGTTTGTAATTGATTATGTATGGTGGCTTAGTGGTTAGCATGTGTTCGAATCCTAATCTGGGTGGAGTTTCCATGTTCTCCCCGTGTCCGTGTGGGTTTCCTCCGGGTTCTCCGGTTTCCTCCCACAGTCCAAAATCATGGATCAAGATCAATTGAATTCTCCAAATTGCCCCATAGAGAGTGTGTCTGTGTGAGTGAGTGCCCAGTGATGGATTGGCGTCCTTGGCTGGGTGTATCTGCCCAGCACGCCAAACGTTCTCCCCTGGATGGGCATGAGGAACCC
>JAFMOD010000854.1:45343-62685 GCA_019802435.1 Corydoras maculifer | reverse complement strand
GCCCATTTCTGGCTCCATCGTCTATGTCCTCCACTTATCATATAGATGGACTTTGTAGTTCTACAATTCCAGACTGTAGTCCATCTGTGTTCTTGTTGTTGGTTCTCTGTTCTCTGTTGGTCAGGAGCATCACAGAACAGGTATCATTAGGGTGGTGGATTGTTTCTTGTCAGTTCTGCAGTGACACTAATGTGGTGAGGGGGTTTTAGTGCAGCAGTGCTGCTGGAGTTTAGTTCTCCACCTCAGTCACACTGCTGGGATAGGAATAATGCCCCCACCCAATAACCCCTGCTCTGTGGTGGTACTATAGGGGTTCTGACCATTAGAACAGAGTACACAGTATGTACTGTAGAACACAAACAGATGGACTACAGTCTGGAACTGTAGAACTACAAAGTCCAGCTTTACAGTCAGTGGAATTAGGAACATGAGGAATAAGTGGAGCAGAAAGGGGGCGTGTCCTAACTTAAATTGACAATTAAATAATTGGGGTGGGGTGGCATGGTGGCTTAGTGATTAGCATGTTCTCCTCTCAGTACTCTGGATTCCCGGTTCGAATCCCAATCTGGGTGGAGTTTCCATGTTCTCCCCGTGTCCGGGTTCTTCGTTTTCCTCCCACAGTCCAAAAACATGGATTCGAGGTGAATTGAATTCTCCAAATTGCCCCATATAGAGTGTGTCTGTGTGAGTGAGTGTTCCCAGTGAGTGATTGGCTCCCTGTCCTGGGTGTATTTGCCCAGCGCCCGAAACATTCTCCCCTGGATGGGCATGGGACCCCCCCCCCGACCCTAGTAGAGGATAAAGATGGAATAATTGGGGCTGCCAATAAATGTGACCCACAAAAGGCCGACGTGTGGGACGGAGCATTGCGCGTCATACGTGGCTGCACAGTTGCACATACAGCGGCGGCGCGATTCCCGACATAAAAGCCGAATAATAAACTACGGGGGAATAAAGAGAAACCCGGTTGCGGCGGCGGAGTGGGATTTGAGCCGAGCTTATCTGCGGCGCGTCCTGAAAGGGCTTTTAATAACCAGCATCGGCCAGCAATTAGCGAAAGAGAGAGTGTGTAAATTGATTAATGAGTGAGGGAGAAAGACGAATTCTAATTCAGGCCTGTAGGAAATCGATGCCGCGGGAACAGAGCTCGGAGACAAAGCACGCCTTGAAGTGCACGGCCAGAGACACCATGGTAATTTCATTTTGATCACGAAACAATGATACAGAGGGGCCGTCATCTGTATGTTTCTCCTACGATTGTGTTACGGACAATGATGCTTTGTGGATGATCAACCCTGAATCCCAGATTCTGATATAATGCCGTCATTTCTTAATGCGGCACCAGCGCCGGCGTGCTCTATTGAAATGGCATATGGGTCATTCGGCGCGTGTATTATTCCTTTTGAAGCTGCGGCGTAATTAGCAAAAAGCAAAGAGAGGGAGACAAAATGGCCTCCCTTTTTAATCGGGTTTAGTGAGGGCACTCGGTTATGCCGGGCACATATTTCACGAGGCGTAATATATCTGAGAGCGGGTCCGGCCCCGCGGTTCCGCAGCGGGAGGGTGGGCGTTTGAAACGGGGAGTGGGTATGGGGCAACGTACGACTGGAGTGGAGTGATTGCGAGTGGAACGAAATTACAGGCGTAATTAGAAATAAAGTTATAATTATAATCACGCAGGTAGCAGGCTGCTTAGCACTTGGAAAGCACAGCGAGAACGTCCTGAGAGTCTAAACGAGTGGGTGAGAACCTGCCGGTGTGTGGTTGGTATGTTCTCCTCATGTCTGCATGTTTGCTCGGGTGGGTTTTGGTCATTTTTGGAAGTTATACGTTACGAGAGGTCATATGTTATAGTGTGTATCATGGGGCCTGTTGTGTGACTGAGAGTCGTATATCTTTTTTTTTTACAATAGTGCATAACCTTGAATTCATTGCTTTTATAAAACAGTTTACCTCATAAATGTGTTTGATTAAAACGAAATATATTCTGGTTTTCTAAAAGTGGACATCAATCGCTGAGTAATGGAATCCCGGCTTAGTGCTCATCGGGAATTGGCTTGCCGTTTAGCCATCCATCCATAGGGCCGCGGGGAGGAGGGGGGGTGTGTTCCTCCATGTCCATCCAGGAAAGGATGTTTCGGGCGCTGGGCAGATACACCAAGTTAAAGTTATTTATTTATACAGCGCTTATTACAACAGTACATTGTCACAAAGCAGCTTTACAGAATAAAAAGCCTTTAAACCCCAAAAGAGCAAGCCGAAGCAACAGTGGCAAGACAAAACTCCCTTTTATGTTGTTATTTGAGGAAGAAACCTTGGAAAAACCAAGACTCAGTGGGGGACTCATCCTCCTCGAGCAGTCAGGCAGCACCCAGGACAGGACGCCAATTTATAACTAGACACACACTCACTCACACAGACACACTCTATATGGGGCAATTTGGGGGATTTAATTGACCTTGATCCATGTTTTTGGACTGTGGGAGGAAACCGGAGAACCCGGAGGAAACCCACGTGGACACGGGGAGAACATGGAAACATCCAGATTAATTCTTGTTTAATTCATAAATGTGTTTAAATAAACTAAATCTGTTCTGTTTTTTTAAAGCAAACATCGATCGCTGAGTAACGGGATCACACATCATGTCCCTCGTCGTCGATATTTTGGGGGCATGGGGACGGTGTCCACATGGGTTTCCTCCAGGTTCTCCGGTTTTCTACCACAGTCCAAAAACATGGATCAAAGTCAATTGAATGTTCAAAATTGCCCCATATATGGTGTGTCTGTGTGTGAGGGTGCCCTTCAATAGATTGATGCCCTGTCCTGGGTGTATCTGCCCAGCATCCGAAACGTTCTCCCCTGAATGGGCATGGGGAACCCCCCCCCCCCCCGTGACCCTAGTAGAGGATAAAGTGGAAGATAATGGATGGATGAATGGAATCTGGTGTATTGATACATCTGTGAAGCGCTCAGAGGTGTGTGTTATTGTCAGTAATGTCACAGCTAAATGAAGAGCTCAGCCAATCAGATTTATGGACCTGAACGACCCGTTTTATAATCTGTGTTTGAAAACATGTAAATTAGAGACTTTAATTAATTGCCTATTCATTTGAATTGTGTTGTCTGAGTGACTGCCTGTAGCCTGTCCCGGCGTTTTTCTGTATGAGCAGTGGTAAGGCTCCAGCTAGGGTGACCAGATGTCCCCTTTTAAAACGTTGTTCCGCATTGTTATTAAAAGTCAGACTCAGTTTTTCATAATCCAACATTGGACGGCTGTGTTGTCTGTTATCAGGGGAGAGGCGGGCTCTTTGAATGTCAACCAATCGCGGACGCATGTTAAGGGCGCGCCCACCAACACAAACAATGCAAATTAGGTCATATATATATATATATATATATATATATATATATATATATATATATATATATATATATATTCATTCATTCAATTATTTATTCATTCATTATCTTCCGCTTTATCCTCTACTAGGGTCCTGAGGGGGTTCCCCATGCCCATCCAGGGGAGAACGTTTCGAGTGCTGGGCAGATACACCCAGGACAGAACGCCAATCTATCACTGGGCACACACTAACTCACACAGACACACTCTATATGGGGCAATTTGGAGAACTCAATTGACTTGATCCATGTTTTTGGACTGTGGGAGGAAACCGGAGAACCCGGAGGAAACCCATGCGGTCACGGGGAGAACATGGAAACTCCACCAAGATGGGTATTCGAACCGGGAATCCCTAGTGCTAAGAGGAGAACATGCCAACCACTAAGCCACCGTGCCGCCCCTATATATATATATATATATATATATATATATATATATATATATATATATATATATATATATATATATATTTATATGTGGCAGTGCATTGGTGTCCCACATTGTCCCACACAAACATCTGGTCACCCTAGCTCCAGCACCCCAGACACGGGTCACACCAGAACATTTTAAGAAAAGCTTTTTGGGTTTAAAAGATCTAAATGTAGTTTTTTTTTACCCAACACGTTCTGTATTGTATTTAATAAAAGGTGTAATGATGAACCATCCCGAAGAGCTGGTAATACCACCAGCTGTGGACAGACCATCAGCATCATAGACATTTGTCCAGGTTGAATAAGGGCATTAATAAAATCAGCAAAATGTTTCTGGTTATGGCCCAGAGGCCTCTATAAGTGAAGAGTCAGGATCTATATACCCAGGTCTAACGTACATCAAGCATTTAAATCGGAGAACGGGCCGCGTGAGAACAGATCAGAACCCTGATCAGAACCCTGCCAGGATGCAAAGGGCAAATCTGTGGGATTACAGGCAGAACATCGATACACAGGTTAAATCAGACGTGAGACGAACTCAAACTCACAGTGATGCAGATCTCAGGACCTCACAATGAGGCGCAAACTGACCTCCGACACCTGGTTTGCTTAGAACAACGACTGGAGCAGTGGTAGGCTTGTGGTCAAGGAACCACCCTTGTGACCTGAAGCCCCTGGTTCAATTTGTAGTCCCAACAAGTACTAAGGCTGAAGTGCCCTTAAGCAAGGCACCTAACCCCAATTGCTCCTCATATATAGTATAAAAGTGCCCTTGGGCAAGGCACCTAACCCTAATTGCTCCCAGTATATAGCTCCCCGTTTATAGTATAGAAGTGCCCTTGGGCAAGGCACCTACCCCTAATTGCTTCCCATCTATAGTATAGAAGTGCCCATGGGCAAGGCACATATACCCAATAGCTCCCAATATATTGTATAGAAGTGCCCTTGAGCAAGGCACCTAACCCCAATTGCTCCTCGTATATAGCTCCCCAAATATAGTATAGAAGTGCCCTTGGGCAGCAAGGCACCTAACCCCAATTGCAGACACACACACACACACACACACACACACACACACACAAATGCACTCTATATGGGGCAATTCAGAGAATTCAGTTGACCTTGATCCATGTTTTTGGACTGTGGGAGGAAACTGCAGAACCCGGAGGAAACCCACACGGACACGGGGAGAAATTAGAACCAGATGGGGATTGGAACCGAGAATCCCTAGTGCTGAGAGGAGAACATGCCAACCACTAAGCCACCATGCCGTCCTTTCGTATAATGTTTCTAAAATAAATATTTAGCGATAATTAGAAAGAAATGTTATTATTTATTTCAAAAAGACTCGACTTCAGAGTCTTCAGGCTCTTTGTAAAACATCAGATGGTTTCCAGTGATCTGCTTTAAGGCTGATCTGTTGTTTCCTGAGTCGAGCTTCTCATTGTTCTTCCTTAAAGGCTTTGTTCCTTCCTGTCTGGATGTTGCCGGACGGACTGGACGATGGTGAGCCCCAGGCTCTGTTGGAGTCAGACCATCACGCCGGTTGCGTTCCGTAGGTGGAGATAGTGCTTCATTTTGCCGGTGTGTCTGGGGTCATCATTATGCTGCCGAACGAATTTCAAGTAAATCAGATTTTAATTTAAAACCCGTAAACGGCCCTAAACCGGAGCGCAGGGCGTGCCATAAAAGCAATCAGGCAAGTGATTCAATCAAATAAAAGACATTTCCAAAGCTTTCCATTTGTAATAACGCCTGACATTATGGTCTGTATTGCTCAGCTGAGAGGTCCTGAGTTGATCTTTAGGTTCTCAGCACAAACAACAGGGCTGTGCTCAATATTCAAACAATGTGCATGGGAGGGTTCTCCATGCCCATCCAGGGGAGAACGTTTCGGGTGCTGGGCAGATACACCCAGGACAGGACGCCAATCTATCACTAAGGGGCTTAGTGGTTAGCATGTCCTCCTCTGGGTGGAGTTTCCATGTTCTCCCGGTGTCCGCGTGGGTCTCCTCCGGGTTGCGGAGGAGGGGGGGGGGTGTTCTCCATGCCCATCCAGGGGAGAACGTTTTGGGCGCTGGGCAAATACACCCAGGACAGGACGTCTCACTCACACAGACACACAAACACAATTTGAAGAACAAAATTGTTCTTGATACATGTTTTTGGACTGTGGGAGGAAACCGGAGAACCCGGAGGAAACCCACACGGACACGGGTGAGAACATGGAAACTCCACCCAGATTGGGATTCGAACCGGGAATCCACGGCTGGGAGAGCTCCCCCGGCCCACCGCGTTCTCTGGCTCCTTCTTGTGACCTAACATGATGCTTCATTTGTAATAGAAAGAATGCGTACGTTGTGTGTGTGTGTGTGTACAAATAAATAAGTAAATATATATATATATATATATATTTTTTTTTAAATTATTATTTATTTATTTATTTTTATATTTTTATACACAACCAGTACTACTCAGAAGTTAGGACACGCCCCCATCTGGCTCCATCTCCTCCACTTATCATATAGATGGACTTTGTAGTTCTACAATTCCAGACTGTAGTCCATCTGTGTTCTTGTTGTTGTTGGTTCTCTGTTGATCAGGAGCATCACAGAACAGGTATCATTTGGGTGGTGGATTGTTTCTTGTCAGTTCTGCAGTGACACTGATGTGGTGAGGGGGTGTTAGTGCAGCAGTGCTGCTGGAGTTTCATTTCTCCACCTCAGTCACACTGCTGGGATAGGAATAATGCCCCCACCCAATAACCCCTGCTCTGTGGTGGTACTATTGGGGTTCTGACCATTAGAACAGAGTCCACAGTATGTACTGTAGAACACAAACAGATGGACTACAGTCTGGAATTGTAGAACTACAAAGTCCATCTTTACAGGAAGTGGAACTGAGAACATAAATGGAGCAGTAAGGGGGCTTAAGTACAGTACCTGTAGTGATCTGTAGAGAAGCTTTAGGAACGCTAAGGGTCTGAAAGGTTTGCACATGGAATGAAAGTGTGTATTTGATCTTAAACAAATACAGATAATGTTCTGTAGAGGAATTAGATGGAATGGACGGTGTGTCTTTGCTGTGAGACGTTCCGGAGGACCGGACTCGAGGCTGATAGCATGCGGCTGTTTGAGCGTGTTAATCTGCCGTCGTGAGGACTGTCACTCAGATTTCCCTGCAGTCATGACTGAGTGAAGCCGGGCTCCGAGGCGCGGCTTATCCACCACTTTTATTTACTTAATGCAAATCGGCCACGCCGCGCATACCTTCCGGTGATTATGACAAATCAGATTATCTTTTCAATCTTGTCACAGTTCGCGAAAGGGAATTAAAGGTAAGAAGTGTGTGAAGAACGCGATGAAGAGGAGTGAAGATGATAAAGAATGCACGGTGATACGCTCACGCTGAATTTTCCTGTGTGCATTAATTAGTGTGAATGTCACATTTCTTTTGGGGCTCGGTGAGCAGTGAACATCTCGGATTTTCCATCCATCCATTATCTTCAGCTTTATCCTCTACTAGAGTCGCGGGGGGGGGAGGGTTCTCCATGTCAATCTATCACTGGACACTCAATCACACAAACACAATGTGTATGGGGCAATTTGGAGAATTCAATTGACTTTATCCATGGAAACTCCACCCAGATTGGGGGAACTATTCATTCATTCATTATCTTCCGCTTTATCCTCTACTAGGGTCGCGGGGGGGGTTCCCCATGCCCATCCAGGGGAGAACGTCTCGGGCGCTGGACAGATAGACCCAGGACAGGACGCCAATCCATCACTGGACACACACTCACTCACTCACTCACACAGACACACACAGACTCTATATGGGGCAATTGAATTCACCTTGATCCATGTTTTTGGCCTGTGGTAGGAAACTGGAGAACTCTGAGGAAATCCACGTGGACACGGGGAGAACATGAAAACTCCACCCAGATTGGGATTGGGAATCCCTGGCGCTGAGAGGAGAACATGCCAACCACTAAGCCACCGTGCTGCTTAAATCTAAATTCATCCATTATCTTCCACTTTGTCCTATATTAGGGTGGGGGGGGGTTCCCATGCCCATCCAGAGGACAGCATTTCAAGCGCTGGGCAGATACACCCATACATTTACATTTACATTTAGTCATTTAGCAGACCCTTTATCCAAAGCGACTTACAAATGAGAACACCACAAGTCAGAAGCTATGAAGAAAACCAACTAAACTGTAAATTCATCAAACCTGAATGTTGTTCGCTGCCATGGCACACGCCCCTCCCCCCCCCTTTTTTTTTTTTTTTTTTTTTTTTTACAACAGGTATTTGTTAAAGAGATGTGTCTTCAGCAATTTTTTAAAACTATTCAGTGATTCTGCCTTACGGACAGATTTGGGAAGAGCATTCCACCATTTTGCAGTGGTGGACGCCACGGAGTGAGACTTACCTGCTCTGACACGTGAGCATCCGCGCAGACGAAACCCTGATCCCAGACCGGCATTCTCACCCCAATAACACTATGGACCCCAGCTTTGCGTGCTCGTACCAACCCCCACCTTCACCCAGAAAGGATGCCAATCTATCACTGGGCACACACTCACTCACTCACACACACACTCTATATGGGGCAATTTGAAGATCTAAATTGACCTTGATCCATGTTTTTGGACTGTTTGAGGAAACCGAAGAACCCGGAGGAAACCCACAAGGACACGGGAAGAACATGGACACCTCACCCAGATTGGGATTGGAAGCGGGAATCCTTAGCGCTGCATATTTTATTCACTGAAAATCTCGTGCTGGCCCGCCGTGTTCTCCGGCTCTTTCTTGTGACCTAACATGGTGCTCGGTTGTATGTTTTGACAATTTGGCGTGAGTTCCTGTGTTCAATCATCACCGTTGTATCCTCTGTCACAAACACTGACGGTCCGTGATGCATCCCAGACGTTCTGAGCTAATATTTTAGCCATCAGCGAGTCAGCCGCGCTGATCTTTGAAGGTGGGGGTTGGTACGAGCACGCAAAGCTGGGGTCCATAGTGTTATTGGGGTGAGAATGCCGGTCTGGGATCAGGGTTTCGTCTGCGCGGATGCTCACGTGTCAGTTTTGTTTGCGTTGATGAAATTAATAACACAATCTTGGGCAGCACGGTGGCTTAGTGGTTGGCATGTTCTCCTCGCCATGCTAGGGATTCCCAGTTCGAATCCCAATCTGGGTGGAGTTTCCATGTTCTCCCCGTGTCCGCGTGGGTTTCCTCCCTCAGTCCAAAAACATGGATCAGGGCCAATTGAATTCTCCAAATTGCCCCATATAGAGTGTATCTGTGTGAGTGAGTGTGTGCCCAGCGATAGATTGGCGCCCTGTCCTGGGTGTACCTGCCCTGCGCCTGAGACGTTCTCCCCTGGATGGGCATAGGGACCCTCCTCCCCCCACTCACATGGAGAACCTCATAGAGCGGTGTATTGAATGCAGGTTGCTGCACCATTTAAATAGCAACCCGCCAAAGTCAGAGTGCCGCCTGTCTGGTAAAGGAAACGGCGAGTGACACGCTGATAGGTTGATTGTACGTTATGCTCAAAACGCACCCACGACGTATTACGAAAACTCTCGTAGAAACGACAGCTCGTGTGGCGTTTAGTTCAAATATCATGATGCATATTTTCTAATTCTACATTCTGCGTCAGATCATCAGTATCTGTGTCCATGCGAATTGGCGCCATCATTTGTTTCTCCTAATTACAGTAATTAATCCCTCAACCTTTACCTTTATTAAGTACGGAGAACTTTCTGTTCGGTCATTCTGCTAAAAGGTGAAGCGGATCATATTTCAACTCCGGTTCTATGTACACGGTAGCGTCAACGGCTTCGGCGGCGTGTGCCTCCACCGCGGCTTCGCCTTCCTGACGTTCCGCCATGGAAACAAATGGAGCCGTCACCGAGGGTGTGAGGAGGCGCGTGTTCCCTCCCATTTACAATCCCCTCCATCAAATCCCACAGGGTGGAGCGCTGATTACTCCCGCAATTAGCAGTGTCAACTCGGCGATATGGATTAACTGGTCAGGTTTGGGTCTGGGAGCTAATTAGTCCTCCCTCTCTTTATGATTTGTTGATTAATTATGGATATTTAGCAAAGCCAAAGAGATGTTAATTATTAATCAAAATTAAATTATCCGCCTTAATTAACTACAAAGTTTGTAATGTTTTTACTCATTTGCGCTCTTAGAATATGGACGTGACGATGGGAGAAGGAAGATGAAGAACCTGGTTGCCTCAGAAAAGAGGTGCATCGGGGTAGAACCTCACGTTCCAGACCAGCTAACGGATTATTGTTTTGGTTAGATGTTCTCGAACAGCGGTGGATTTGGTTCGCATGTAGCGTGTTAATTCATAAATATGTAGCCTGTACGTCTATCTTACTATTAATGCAGGAAATGAGCAATACTCAGCATTACTTTCGTAATGTTACCGAATGTTCTTCACTGTAAGAGAACCCCCTCAGTTCTCAGTTCCATTTCCTGGAAAGATGAACTTTGTAGTTCTACAATTCCAGACTGTAGTCCATCTGTTTGTGTTCTACAGTACATACTGTGTACTCTGTTCTAATGGTCGGAACCCCACCAGAACCTTGAGCATCCTGTGATGCTTTTTGGTTTTTGTACAGAGTAAATAAACCTCCACAGGATCCTAAAAATGGACTTTGTAGTTCTTCAAATCCAGACTGTAGTCCATTTGTTTGTGTTGTACAGTAAATACTGTGTATGTCCCCTTTACTCTGTTTTAATGGTCAGAACCTCAATAGAACCTTGAGCATCTGGTGATGCTTTTTGGTGATTATCAGAGTAAATAAACCTCCACAGGGTCCTGAAGATGGACTTTGTAGTTCTACAATTCCAGACTGTAGTCCATCTGTTTGTGTTCTACAGTACATACTGTGTACTCTGTTCTAATGGTCAGAACCCCAATAGTACCACCACAGAGCAGGGGTTATTGGGTGGGGGCATTATTCCTATGCCAGCAGTGTGACTGAGGTAGAGAAATGAACCTACAGCAGCACTGCTGCCCTAAACCACACCCCCCTCAATACATCAGTGTCACTGCAGAACTGACAAGAAACAATCCACCACCCAAATGATACCTGTTCTGTGATGCTCCTGATCAACAGAGAACAGAGAACCAACAACAAGAACACAGATGGACTACAGTCTGGAATTGTAGAACTACAAAGTCCATCTATATGGTAAATGGAGGAATTAGATGATGAAGCAAAAAGTGGGTGTGTCCAAACTTGTAGTTCAACAATTCCAGACTGTAGTCCATTCTTTGTGTTCTATAGTACATACCAGCAGTGTGACTGAGGTGGAGAAATGAAACTCCAGCAGCACTGCTGCACTAAAACCCCCTCACCACATCAGTGTCACTGCAGAACTGACAAGAAACAATCCACCACCCAAATACTATCTGCACCTGACCAACAGAACAGAACTCCCGGCTACATTCATTCCCGTTCTTCGGTCCGTTCGGTGGTTTATTTTGGACTAACACGCGGGAGGTGAGGAATGAGTTGGACTTTAAGACTAAAAGCTCAAGGCACTTAAAAACGCAAACCTGCCTCAGACACTAACAGGAAAATGGCGTCGTCCCGGCGTCCTTACCCGTCCCTAGCGCAGTCTCTTCTCTCGGCGGGATTGTTTGCATTACCTTCGAATCACCTCGTCAACATTTCTCCTGTATTTACCTCCAAGAGGCAATACGCTGATATTTATCGCCGAGTCGTGGCTAAATATAGAAGTGTTGCTGCGGCGCGCCACGTCTTGGTGGGAGGTTTGGCTCCACTCTTAGTCCTTAAGCTGACAAGCGGCTGAATTCCTGATGAATGCCTCTTTTCATCCGCGTGGCCATGTGGATTTGACAAAGTAAATATTTAGCTGCATAGAACCCGTCTGCTGATTTTACCCAGATGGACGGATGGATGGCTCGCTGAAGATGCTTGCCAAAGACCATCTACGCCTGTGGTACCTTCGAAGACTGGTGCGCTCTGTTGACTGATCAGTCCTGATAACTCTGGCTGTGTCGATGGTGTACGTTAAAAAACAACCTTCAGCTTTTAGATTCAGAGTTTATTTGATTAATTTGTATTAATCAAGCGGCACAGTGGCTTAGTGGTTGGCATGTTCTCCTCTCAGCGCTGAGGATTCCCGGTTCAAATCCCCATCTGGGTGGAGTTTCCATGTTCTCCCCGTGTCTGCGTGGGTTTCCTCCAGGTTCTCCGGTTTCCTCCCACAGTCTAAAAACATGGATCAAGTCAATTGAGTTCTCCAAATTGCCCCATATAGAGTGTGTCTGTGTGAGTGAGTGTGTGCCCAGTGATAGATTGGACACCAGGACAGGACACCAATCTATCACTGGGCACACACTCTATATGGGGCAATTTGGAGAATTCAATTGACCTTAATCCATGTTTTTGGACTGTGGGAGGAAACCGGGGAACCCGGAGGAAACCCACATGGACATGAGAACATGGAGACTCCACCCTGATTGGGATTTGAAGCTGAATCTCATGCGCTGAGAGGAGAACATACGAACCACTAAGCCACCATGCCGCCCAAATGACCTCCTGCAGTGTAATATCCGTGGTGTAGGCTGAATAAAAGCTCGTCACTGTGAGTGTGTCTAAGAACATGGTAAATTGCCCCATCTAAATTGCCCCATCTAAATTGTCCCTATATAGTGTCCACGTGAGTGGGTGTGTGCCCTGTGTAGGTGGTGTATCCGCCCAGCGCCTGAAACTTCTCCACTGAATGGTACTCAAACCCCCCCCCCCCCAGTAAAAAGCAGAATGCAGCATCTCAAAGGAACATAGAACGCTTTGTTGTTTTGTGTTAGATCTTATTATTAAAGGGATGTTTTTGTTCATTATAGAATACTCCTTTAACTGAATTAAAGCCATGTGAATGTTTGTACAAGAAATCAAAACTATTCATCCCACATCCTCTGTATCTTTTCCCCGAGGGATGTCCGACCTCTGGCTGCAGGGTGAAGCTCATCCCTTAAGTACTTTTTATTTTATTTTTTGATTTCTTTTCAGCGCTTGTGTTCTCTCCCCTTTTTAACCTCGTCTTTTTGTTTCTGAATTTCAAACTGCTTGTCTTTGGCAAATGGCCATCAAAGCTGCAGCATCACCAAGTTCTACGGTTTGGTTTGCAGATGACCCTAGAAAATGTCTTCTAAATAAAGAAGCTGCCAAATGAGGAGACAAACTCGTACAAACTCCATCCCCTTTAATTCTTATCCAGTTGTTTTGCTGAGTGTCTGGAACTCGTGGAGCTTTTTACTTAGAAATCAATGAACTTTATTCCGACATTCAAGGATTCTGACCATTAAAGAAGAAAGTGAAGGCGACTTAAATATGCAGAACAACAGATGGTCTACAGTCTGATACCGTAGACCCTAATGTGCATCTAGATGATGAGTGTAGGATCATGTATATGTATGTGGCTTCAGGTTCGAATCCCAAATTCGTCGTGGAGTTTCCATGTTCTCCCCGTGTCCACGTGGGTTTCCTCCCACAGTCCAAAAACATGGATCAAGTAAATTGAATCCTCCAAATTGCCCCATATAGAGTGTGTGTGTGAGAGTTTGAGCCTAGTGATAGATTGGCGTACTGTCCTGGGTGTATCTGCCCAGAACCCAAGACGTTCTCCCCAGGATGGGCATGGGGGAACCCCCCCGCGTGGCACGGTGGCTTAGTGGTTAGAATTTTCTTCTCTCAGTGCTAGGGATTCAGGTTTGATTCCAAATCTAAATGAAGTTTCCATGTTCTCATATCTGTGTGGGTTGGCGCCCTGTCCTGGGTGTATCTGCCCAGCGCCCGAAACGTTCTCCCCTGGATGGGCATGGGGAACCCCCCCCCCACCCCCCTGTGATAAAGCAGAAGTTAAGGGATAAGGGATGGTTTAGCATGTTCTCCTCTCAGCGCTGGAAATAAATCCCAATCTGGCCGGTTTAAATCCCAATCTGGGTGAAGTTTTCATGTTCTTCCGCGTGGGTTTTCTCCGGGTTCTTCGGTTTCCTCCCACAGTCTAAAAACATGGATCAAGGTCAACTGAATTCTCCAAATTGCCCCATATAGAGTGTGTCTGTGTGAGTGAGTGTGTGCACAGAGATGGATTGGCGCCCTGTCCTGGGTTATTCGCCCAGCACCCGAAACCTTCTCCCCTGGATGGGCATGGAGAACCCCCCCGCGACTCTAATAGAGGATAAAGCGGAAGATAATGGATGGATGGATGTGTTAAATGAGAATGTGTTTTTCTTTCTGAGTCTTTAGCTGACCTTTTATAACAGTTTCCCGTTGTATACGTTGTACATACAGTAGCACGGACAAAAATACGGTACATTTCCCGATTAGAGACTGTAGAACTGTAGAATGTATGGAATTGCATAAATCAATGTGCAATTCTATCTTGGAACATCTCGCCTCTGTATTGACACTGGAGGAAACGCTCCATGCCCTCAGGAGCTCTGATATCATTGGCTGGTGATGAGGGGATGTTTTTCCTTTCATTTCCACCGGCCGGCTCCGACGCCATGAAATATGCATAAGGCGGGTGATACAGAGTGGTAGACTGAAAGGCGTTTTCTTAACACCAGAGGTTAAAGATTCCTGTAGGCATGTTCACCTGCGCAAACGCAAACCCACATGCGATTAAAAAAGATATTCCACGATGCACAGAGCGGGAAAAAAAACAACCTATAGATTACAGATGTATCAGGGCGGTCGATCTGTACTGTGCAGCTGCAGATGGGTATGTGTGTCATACGTGTCACGGGGCAACCAGGTGAGAGAGAACCAGGAGATGGCACGGTTAAAGGGTTTATTTCATTTTAAGGTCTCATTTTATTATCTCTCACTTAATCCTCTACTGGGGGGGGACGGGGGGGTTGGTAGCACGTTCTCCTTTCAGCACTAGGGATTCCTGGTTCCAATCCCAATCTGGGTGGAGTTTCCATGTTCTCCCCGTGTCCACGTGAGTTTCCTCCGGGTTCTCCGGTTTTCTCCCACAGTCCAAAAACATGGATCAAGGTCACAAGTGTGTGTGTGTGTGTGAGTGAGTGAGTGTGTGTCCAGTGATAGATTGGCGTCCTGTCCTGGGTGTATCTGCCCAGCGCCCGAAACATTCTTTCCTGGATGGGCATGAGGAACCACTAAAGCCACTAAATCTGGCAACTTAAAAAATGTGTGTGTGGTATTTAGCATCAGTGCTAAAGTGAGTAGCTTTATGCTAACATACTTTATAACTGTAGCATGCGTCGTGGTTTTCCACCAATAAAAATATCAATCTGCCTCTCAGATTTGTAATTTCCGTCATGTTTGCAGATATACTGCAGCTTCAGGTGAGATCTCATGGGGTGCAAAGTAGTCCTGATTTATGCTAGCTGATACCGAAACGCTAACTCAGCAACTTGTGCAGCGTTTAACACCCATATTCCGGCAGGAAATGATGCCGGGGCTTTTCATAATTCCATATTGTCATAAGCCTGTCAGAGATGCTAGAACAGGTTTACAGCTCGTGTGGGTTAGGCTTCTGACAAATGGAATGTCAACGCATGTGTGTTGTGTTAAAGGAGAAACGAGGATGGAGGAGGTTCTAATGGCCTTCAACACATATATGGTTAAGGTACTTCCACCTACTACGTGGCATCTCTAGCCATGTTTTTTTTTTTCTTTTGTTTGGTGTTCGTAGGCTTGTGGTTAAGGAACCAGTCTTATGACCTGAAGGTCCCCAGTTTGATGTACTGGCTGCAGTGACGTTCAAGTTCCATCCATCCATCCATTATCTTCCACTTTATCCTCCACTAGGGTCGTGGGGGGGTTGCCCATGCCCATCCAGGGGAGAACGTTTTGGGCACTTGGCAGATATACCCAAGATGCCAATCTATCACTGGTCACACACTCACTCACACAGACACACTCTATATGGGGCAATTTTGAGAATTCAATTCACCTTGATCCATATTTTTGGACTGTGGGAGAAAACCGAAAAACCCGGAGGAAACCCATGCGGACACGGGGAGAACATGGAAACTCCACCCAGATCCTCCATCCACCGTTATCTTACGCTTTATCCTCAACTAGGGTTGTGTGTGGGGGGGGGGGTTCCCCCATGCTCATGCCCATCCCCATCCAGGGGAGAACGTCTCGGGCGCTGGGCAGATACACCCAGGACAGGGCGCCAATCTATCACTGGTTACACACTCACACAAACACACTCTATACGGGGCAATTTGGACAACTCAATTGACCTTGATCCATGTTTTTGGACTGTGGGAGGCAACCAGAGAACCCGGAGGAAACCCACGCAGACACGGGGAGAACATGGAAACTCCACCCAGATGGGGATTTGAACCAGGAATCCCTAGAGCTGAGAGGAGAACATGCCAACCACTAAGCCACCGTGCCACCCGCCATTGAAATGAATGAATCTGTAATAATCTGTGGCATGCTGATGATGCTGTTCTCCGCGGCCCGTCCCCGACCAGCCCTCAAATCCCCTAAAATCTTAATGAGCGCTTTGTTTTGGTCTGTGTTCGTAACCAGAGAACCTATTTCCCAATCAACCAGCTGCGATTATTATGCCTGTGATGTTCATTAGAGAGGCGTTTTGTCCTTGAAGCCGCATTCTACTTTCGTTTTCCTTTTTTTTTTTTTTTTCCTCCTCTCCTCCCCTCTCGCTCACACCTTTCTTTTTGTGTCAATTCCCTTTTAATTGGACATTTTGTCACCAAACAAGATTTATTACACGGGCTGCGCTAGAAGGGAATGGTGCTGAAATTAGAATATGTTCCGTCCGTGACACAGGCCCGTCCACCGGGGGCTGTGACCTTGCAGACCGTTCCCTCCCCCGTGGGGGCTTTGAGGTTCCCACCCCTGAAAAGACGTAAAGGGGGGCCGGTGGAAAAGATGAAGTGAAACGGCGGGAGGAGGGGTGTGAATTGCGGAAGGCTCATGGGATCCTTCAGAGGTGGCCTGGATACCTGGTCTGGCACTTTATCTACTTAGCTGTGTCACCTTCAAACCCTGCAAACACTGACACCCTTTTTCTGCGGCGGTGTGCTTACGGAGCGATTAGAGAGTGACTAGTGCTAATAGACACCGCCGAACTCGGCCTCCGTGCAGAGCAGCCGGGGCTCGGCGTGGAGTTCGAGGTTAAGATGAAGCCTTACCTGCCGTCGCAACTCCCACCGTTACAGTACGCCCACTGAATCAGAGCCGGCGTCTCACAGACGACCAGATAAGATCAGATCAGATGATCCTTTATTAGTCCCATTGGAATCATGTGACAGGAGGTTATGAACATTGGAATCATGTGACCGGAGGTTATAAACATTTGTTCATACAGTGTGTCATGATCATGTGATGGGAGGTTATGAACATTGGAATCATGTGACAGGAGGTTATGAACATTGGAATCATGTGACAGGAGGTTATGAACATTGGAATCATGTGACAGGAGGTTATGAACATTT
>JAFMOD010000854.1:0-39552 GCA_019802435.1 Corydoras maculifer | reverse complement strand
CCAAAGCAACAGTGGCAAGAAAACTCCATGGTGTTGTTAGGCAAATCTTGTGAGGAGCGAGACCTTTAAAGAACCCTAACTAACCAAATGGTTTAGTAGTCGCCACATCATGATGTGGGAGTTTTGTGAGGACCCAAGTCCTGGTGTATATTCTAGACGAAAAAATGTCTCCTTCCTAAATCGTCCTCCTTATAGAGCTCCTTGTTCTATACTGTACCATCCTCGCCATGCGGCCTTTGTCTCATCTTGTCAGCGCCTGTGTTTTAATGAGCATCAGATTACATCCCAGCCCGGCCCCGTTGTCATGACATCGTCACCACTGAAGCCATGTCCTCCAGAAGGTTTCAGAATTTGGTGGACTTTGATATTTCCTCCTCTATCGCGCTGGCTTTGATAATGTTAACCCCCCTAATGAAGCCATTGTGCTGCTGTCTGAGACCATTGTTTTGGCCAGCTCCCTCGCCTCGTCCCTCGCCTCGTCCCTGGCCTTCAGCAGCATCGCTGTCTCTTTGAAGAACATATGCGTGTCTGTCACCATCCACCAGGGGCTTTATCTTATAGCTCGCCCCACCCTTAGAGAAGCATTTCCATTCAAATTCATGGGCTGCGACACTATTTGAATTCGCGCTGGATGAAACTAGTGGAAGCAGTATATCTACCTGAGCCAAAATGTCATCTCGCGCCGAACCATGGTATAATTTAATAGCAATTAACAGTAAACAATAGTGTAGGGTGAACCCATAAATCAGTGGGCAGGGATGGAGGAGGGGTGTCTACTCGGGCACTTTGTATTTCTCTCCTCCCGATCTCCGGTTCTCTCGTCGTCTTCGAGAATTCTTTTGCCTGAGACAACTTGTCTTGTTTTGCTCTTCCACAGTCACGTTCTAACAAGGAGAACGATATATCTAAATAAATATATATATAAAAAAGAAAGAAACAGCACACCAATTATAAATGCATGTTGTCTCTTTCGTTCGTTTCTTCTGTTTAATGCAGAACGTTCCTCAAGGGCATTGCTAATTTGAGATATGATGTATTCAACAAATATTCCAAAATAATGTAACACTTCTGCAAAGGATGGGTGGGAGGGGGGTGGGAGGGGGTGGGAGGGGGGTGGGGGGGATCAGTGATGTTAGAACAGAAGGCTCCACGGGTGATTATGATCATTATCATGATTGTGAAAGCAGCTTTTGAAGAAAGCGAAATTTATACATGGTGTCAGTTGCAGGAAGTCAAAGACAGATGCGCGTCATGGAGAGCTTTGATGTCTCCGTCGTTTAGGAAGCAAAGTCCTGCTGTTGTCAGGACTTCAAGGCAGATCCGTTTCTTCCTAAACGAGGAATGGCACTTCCACACAGCCTTCCCTTCCACGAGCAGCGTCGACCTAGCGCTCGCTCGCGGATTTGCCAGTTTATCGGGCGGGTTCGTGCCGTACAGCTGGGTGGTTCTAATAACGTGAAGGTGGCGGGCCGTTGGGAACCATTGAATTCATTCTGTACATGATGGATGTTTGAGAGCACGTGGTCTGGCAGGGTTGTGCAATGGTAGTTTTACAATTACAGACTGTAGTCCAGGGCGGACTGGACTACCCCCGAAGGTTGGGGGTTCAAATGCCAGGTCCTCTGAAGTTACCGATGTTGGTCTTTGAGCAAGACCCTCGTTGCTCCAGGGATGTTATGATTAACCCTGTGTTCACCTTGTAAGTCGCTTTGGATAAAAGCGTCCAATAAATGACCAAATGTAACGTAAATGTAGCATGTTCTCCTCTCAGCGCTGGGGATTCCTGGTTCGAATCCCAATCTGGGAGTTCCCATGTTCTCCCCGTGTCTGCGTAGGTTTCCTCCAGGTTCTCTGGTTTCCTCCCACAGTCCAAAAACATGGCTCAAGGTCAATTGAGTTCTCCAAATTGCCCCATATAGAGTGTGTCTGTGTGAGTGAGTGTGTATCCAGTGATAGATTGGCGCCCTGTCCTGGGTGTATCTGCCCAGCGCCTGAAACTTTCACCCCTGGATGGCCATGGGAACCTTAATAGAGGATAAAGTGGAAGATAATGGATGGATGGACTGCAGTCCATCTGTTGGTTCTCTGTTCTTTGTTGATCAGGAGCATCACAGAACAGGTATCATTTGGGTGGTGGATTGTTTCTTGTCAGTTCTGCAGTGACACTGATGTGGTGAGGGGGTTTAGTGCAGCAGTGCTGCTGGAGTTTCATTTCTCCACCTCAGTCACACTGCTGGGATAGGAATAATGCCCCCACCCAATAACCCCTGCTCTGTGGTGGAATCCAGTGGAGAGAGATGAGTGGTGGAGTTACATGGGTTCAGTTGGGTTGGTTGAACGTCAGACGAGCTGCAGAGTTCTTGATCAGCTGTGGAGGCTCGTAGAAGATGAGAGAGCAGTCGATTTGGATGAGAATGAGGATTCGACTAACAGTCGAGTGACCCGGTCAAAAAACGCCGGACCTTCTTGACGTTCTAGAGAACGATCTGCAGTGACGTTGGAGTTTCTTTAAGGTTTAAAGACTTGGGAGTGTCCTGAACTTCAACAGATGAAATCCTGGTGTGCGTTTCATTGGATTGCTCAGGTTCTGCAGGTTTCATGTCTGAGCACTGACTGATTCTTTTCATGCCATTAATACTCCGCCACTTTGCAGCCGGCAGACAGTGAGGAAAATCAACAGTTTCTTTGCGCCGTGTCCATAACCAATTACCATCATACCATAACCATTCCGGCTCCGGGAAAATGAGCAGAACTGCTTTATTCACACTGAAACAAATTCGGGGTTTACCATAATCTCCCCTTCAGTGCTTTTCAGGCAATTTGTTGCTCGTGAGCAGATTGTGGCGTCGGATAAATAAATAGATAAGATGTGCAACATTAAGTTAATGCGGGCGAGCAGGCACGGCGGCGGTGCTGAGGTAGCGAGAGGCCATAAAATCCCAGCGTGGTTTCCACACGCCCACAGCCCTTACAGCGGAGACAGCGTTCGCTCTACTTTTCCTGTCTGTCCGTCTGTCTGTCTGTCTGTCTGGCTATATAAAGGATTGAGTAATAATAATAATAATTATTATTATTTAACATTGTACAAATCTTATAGTGCTACAGAATAAAATCACTAAAATAATTCAGAGACAAACACACACATATATATATATATATATATATATATATATATATATATATATATATATATATATATTGTCCTGTATTGGGATTACGGGAGTGGGGGTGCCCATCCAGGGGAGAACGTTTGGGGCGCTGGGCAGATACACCCAGGAGAGTGCGCCAATCTATCACTGGGCACACACTCTCTCACACAGACACACTCTATATGGGGCAATTTGGAGAATTCAATTGACCTTGATCCATGTTTTTGGACTGTGGAAGGAAACCGGAGAACCCGGAGGAAACCCACGTGGACACGGGGAGAACATAGAAACTCCACCCAGATTGGGATTCGAACTGGGAATCCCTTGAGCTGAGAGGAGAACATACTAACCACTAAGCCACCGTGCCGCCCCACATTCCAACATCCATACATTCATTGTCTTCAGCTTTATCCTCTATTAGGGTCGCGGGGGGTTTCTCATGCCCATCCAGGGGAGAACGTTTCGGGCGCAGGGCAGATACACCCAGGACAGGACGCCAATCAATCACTGGACACACACGCACTCACACAAACACGCTATATAGGGCAATTTGGAGCATTCAATTAACCTTGATCAATGCCCAAAACCCAAACAGACATGGGGAGAACATGGAAACTCCACCCAGATTGGGATTCCAACCTGAATCCCTAGAGCTGAGAGGAGAACATGCCAACCTCCCAATGCTTGTTATTATGACGTCATAATATGGTTACAAATCCACTACGTTCCAGTGTATTCAAGGCTATGGGCACCATGGACAGCAACACACAGGCACCACAATGCGCGGATCTAGTACATACAGTATCAGTTTCATAATGGTAGGGACGGGATAAGAAGACACAGTGTCCTGGCCGTGATAAATTCACTGTGGGACGTGATTGTGAAGGTGGTGTACGCTCTAATCTTTTTATTAGAAATCTTTTTTGCAGCGTATAATGAAAACAGGAGCAGCCGACGGTAATCGGCAAGTCCCATCAGGGCTTATATTTCATCCTGCCATATGATGTCATAAACACGAACGCATTCAATATATAATTTCCACACATGACGAATACCAGCCCCGAGCGGCGCTTTTCTGGAACACGGCTAGCCTGTATCAAATCCCCGTCTCTTGGCGGCATAATCGCATTAAGGCGCTATAAAGGCGCTATGTAAAATAGCCATGACATCCATGTTTACCGGGCCACTCGGCCCGGACCGGGTGCACGTGCGGGGTCCGACACGGGGTGGGTCAGCCACGGGAAATACAAGATGGGGGTGTGTGACAGCAGAGAGAGAAAGAGTGATGACACCCCGACAGAATGAACCCAGAGCGAGAGCCGGGCTGGAACTCCGGAGACGAGCCGAAAATCTTTATCTGCTCCATGATGCATGAAAACGCACTGTCTTGTTTTAGAACCGCACCTGCCCCCTGACCCCTCTGCCACGGAGCCAATGTGACCCCTAAGCTGCCATCCATTTCTCTGGGTGAGCAGATTCTATGAATTTTTATTAACAAGTGTATTTCTTTATTTATTTTCCTTTCCCGCCGCTGTCGCTTGACTCTTGGCTTGAGCCTCTAAACAAATTGCTTGACAGTCTGAAAATGAAGTTGTTGAGGTGGCCCGAGATAAGTTTCTCCCATGCTTCCTCTCTCTCTCTCTTTCTCTCTCTCTCTCGCTCGTTCGCTCGCACATCCTTTCTCTTTTACTTTTACTCTGGGACTTGTGCACTTCGCCGTTATTATTCCCGTATGTTAGTAATCACAGCGCTTTGGAATAACAGAAATCCATCCATCCATTATCTTCTGCTTTATCCTCTATTCGGGTCACGGGGGGGGGGTTCCCTATGCCCATGCAGGGGAGAAGGTTTCAGGCGCTGGGCAGATACACCCAGGACAGAGCACTCACTCACACAGAGAGGCTCCAAAAATGGGGCAATTTGGAGAAATTAATTGACCTTGATCCATGGTTTTAGACTGTGGGAGGAAACCGGAGAACCTGGAGGAAACCCAAGCGGACCCTAGAACGTGGAAACTCCACCCAGATTGGGATTCCAACCAGGAACCCCTAGTGCTGAAAGGAGAACATGCCAATATCCATCCATCCATTATCTTCTGCTTTATCCCCTACGGGGGTCGCAGGGGGGGGTTCCCCATGCCCATCCAGGGAGAATGTTTTGGACGCTGGGAAGACACACCCAGGACAGGGCGCCAATCTATTGCTGGGCACACACTCACTCACACAGACACATTCTATATGGAGCAATTTGGAGAACTCAATTGACCTTGATCCATGTTTTTGGACTGTGGAAGGAAACCCACGCGGACACGGGGAGAACATGGAAACTCCACCCATATTGGGATTCGAACTGGGAATCCCTAGCGCTGAGAGGAGAACATGCTGATATCCATCTATCCATTATCTTCAGCTTTATCCTCTATTAAGGTCGCGGGGGGGTTCCCCATCTCCATCCAGGGGAGAACGTTTCGGGCGCTGGGCAGATACACCCAGGACAGGACGCCAATCTATCACTAGGCACACCCTCTATATGGGGCAATTTGCAGCATTTCATGGACCTTGATCCATGTTTCTGGACTGTGGGAGGAAACCGGGGAACCCAGAGGAAACCCACGCGGACACGGGAAGAACATGGAAACTCCACCCAGATTCCAACCGGGAATCCATAGCGCTGAGAGGATAACATGCTAACCACTAAGCCACCGCGCAGTCACAGAGCCTATCCCAGCACTTCCAGGTATGCGGTAAAACACCCTTGATAGGTTATTGCATTCAAACAGATGAGGCTGAATTGGCTGCCCTGAAATGCCCCTATATAGTGTGTGT
Organism: Corydoras maculifer; assembly: GCA_019802435.1. NCBI lineage: Eukaryota > Metazoa > Chordata > Actinopteri > Siluriformes > Callichthyidae > Corydoras > Corydoras maculifer. The sequence goes on along the minus strand of JAFMOD010000854.1, from coordinate 33,578 downwards.
GTGGGTGTGTTTGCCTACCCAGTGATTGGTTACCCATCGTGGGTGTATCTGCCCAGCACCCGACTCCCCTGCCCCCACCCCCCAACCCTAGTAAAAGAAAAAATACATTCATTCATTCATTATCTTCCGCTTATCCTCTATTAGGGTCGCGGTGGGGTTCCCCATGCCCATCCAGGGGAACGTCTCGGGCGCTGGGCAGATAGACCCAGGACAGGGCGCCAATCCATCGCTGGGCAAACACTCACTCACACAGACACACTCTAAATGGGGCAATTTTGAGAATTCAATTAACTTGATTCATGTTTTTGGACTGTGGGAGGAAACCGGAGAACCCGGAGGAAACCCACGCAGACACGGGGAGAACATGGAAACTCCACCCAGATGGGGATTCGAACCGGGAATCCCTAGTGCTGAGAGGTGAATGTGCTAACCACTAAGCCACCGTGCAGTCACAGAGCCTATCCCAGCACTTCCAGGTATGCGGTAAAACACCCTTGATAGGTTATTGCATTCAAACAGATGAGGCTGAATTGGCTGCCCTGAAATGCCCCTATATAGTGTGTGTGTGGGTGTGTTTGCCTACCCAGTGATTGGTTACCCATCGTGGGTGTATCTGCCCCCGCCCCCCAACCCTAGTAAAAGAAAAAATACAATTACAGTTAAAATAATGTCATCATTTATAACATCCAAGTGCACATTCTGCATCATACCTGCATGCTGGACAGCAAGAACCTACCAAACTCCCCATGTCCTAACCCAAATCATGTTATAGATTGAACTTCCATGACGCCGTGTGATAGCGAACTGTCTGAAGTGTGTATGGAAACGCAGTTGAGCTTAAAGTTTACTAATTGTTGGAGTTACTCTGCGAAAGCGCTGACACCAGATAGCGAGTGTGTTTCAGTGACAGAGCCCCACAGCGCTTCCGAACGAGAGGCCTCACGCTGGCTTTGCCTCGTAGCCCCGTTCATGCTTTTTGATTAAGGATTTAAATTTGGAAGGCAGATACACTGGTGCCTTTAAAGTCACTGACATCCCCCAGCGTGGCTCAGGCACCTCCCTCCCAGCCCCCAGACATCACCCTGAACGCATCAATTAGCACAATCAGTGGGCCACATACTTCTCCCTACTTTACATCCCATTTCAATATCTCGTAGGGAAACGCTGCGGCGGAATACAATTAATTTTTTGACACTAAAGTGAAGGCGCTAATTTACCTGTTAGAACCTGTTCCTTTCTTCACGTTGATTAATGCAGCAGTTCGGTATTTATATACGTACCGTACCTACCTGCGACGGCTTCCCGTTCCTCTACATTTGCTGGAAATCCATCCATCCATCCGTTATCTTCCGCTTCATCCTCTACTAGGGTCGCCGGAGGGGATGGGGTGGTCACCATGCCCATCCAGGGGAGAACGTTTCGGGTTCTGGGCAGATACACCCAGGACAGGACGCCAATCTATCACTGGGCACTCACTCACTCACACTAACACACTCTATATGGGGCAATTTGGAGCATTTACTTCACCTTGAATCCATGTTTTTATCTGGATGAAGGATTTAGGTTGTTTCGGTGAGGTTTGCATGTTCTCCTGCTTAATTCCCCACCCCCCGTCAGAGCTCCTACATCCATCCATCCATTATCTTCCGCTTCATCCTCTACTAGGGACGCCGGGAAGGGGGGAGGGGTTCCCCATGCCGATCCAGGGGAGAACGTTTCGGGTTCTGGGCAGATACACCCAGGACAGGACGCCAATCTATCACTGGGCACACACTCACTCACACTAACACACTCTATATGGGGCAATTTGGAGCATTTACTTCACCTTAAATCCATTTTTTTAGCTAAAAGATAAAGGATGTTTTTAGATAAAGGATTTAGGTTGTTTTGGTGAGGTTTGCATGTTCTCCTGCTTAAGTTTTTTTTGGTTTCCTCAGAACTCCCACATCCATCCATCCATTTTTTTCTGCTTTATCCTATATTAGGGTCGCCGGGATGGACGGACGGACGGACGGACGGACCCCCCATCCATCCATCCATCCATCCATCAATTATCCTCTATTAGGGTTGTGGAGGGGTTCCTCATGCCCATCCAGGGGGGAACGTTTCGGGCGCTGGGCAGATACACCCAGGACAGGGTGCCAATCTTTCACTGGGCACACACTCACTCACACAGATACATGTGTGATGTGTGTGTGAGGTGTGTGTGAGGTGTGTGTGAGGTGTGTGTGGAGTGTGTGGGGTTTGTTTGGGGTCTCTTGGGTGTGTGGAGTGTTTGTGGGGTGTATGTGTGGAGTGTTGGGAGTGTGTGATCTCGTGCGGATCTGGTGACTGGAGGAACGTTTTAATCAGCTTTATTGACTCGTCCTCTGATTCTGCAGTTTGGTAGCATGAGCTCAAATGTGTCTAAATTAACGATTTTAATTACACTGAAGTAATTAGGAATCTCTGAAAACCTCAGCGCTGCTTCCACCAGAGCGGCTGACGGATTTATGGGCTTAATGGAACAGCTGATCGTATGTTCTAAGCAGCCGTTAGAACCCTTTGTTGTGTTCTTTTGTCCGTTTGGTTCCACAGTCAGGTTCTCTACTGAAATCTGCCAAAAACACCGTGCGGTGACTTAGAAGTTTTGCAGGTTCCTCTATCAGCGCTTGAGATTCCCGGTTCGAATCCCAATCTGGGTGGAGTTTCCATGTTCTCCCCGTGTCTGCGTGGGTTTCTTCCGGGTTCTCCGGTTTCCTCCCACAGTCCAAAATCACAGCTCAAGGTCACTTGAGTTCTCCAAATTGCCCCATATAGTGTGTGTCTGTATGAGTGAATGTGTGAGTGTGTGCCCACCAATGGATTGGCGTCCTGCCCTACGCCCAAAATGTACCCCCCTCACGACCATAGAAGGTAAATGAATATATGGCTGCTCTACATTGCCCCTAAGGAAATTTCTCCATAGTGTGTGTGTCTGTGTGAGTGAGAGTGTGCCCAGTGATAGATTGGCACCCTGTTCTGGGTGTATCTGCCCAGCGCCCGAAATGTTCTCCCCTGGATGGGCATGTGGAACTTTGTGTAGGACCCGGTTTTGTGTCTGGGGACGGTACGTGTCCTGACGGCGGTGCTGATAATGGACGCTGATTTAATAATTGCTCTTGAATCTTGTAAACATGTCTGTACAGTCCTGTGGACCACATCACAGACGTTCTGCAGGCCACCTCCCATTTCACTGCAACAGCCCATAATACTAAAGAGCAACGCTCCGTAATCAGCCTCTCTTCTGCTTAATGTCGTAGCCGGAGAACCTTTAGGGAGCAAAGCAGAAAAAGAAACGAGCGCTCGACACATCTGTCCAGGAAAGTAGGACACGTTTGACGTACTGATGCGTCCCAGTGTTCTGAGTGGAACCTGAAGAACCCCGTTACCTCGAAGACCTGCCCTCACACCTGGAACAACCTCACTGCACACGTCTGTGTTTACACCCCGCACTCACTAAATGTTTATTAATGAACGCCGGCTGCGTTTAAAACCTCATCAACAACTGTGAACGACGAGAGAGAGAGAGACTGAGAGACCGAGAGAGAGAGAGAGACATAGAAAGAGAGAGAGAGAGAGAGACATAAAAAAGTAGAGAGAGGCATAGAGGTCAACTAAGAGAGAGACATAGAGAGAGTGAAGCTTGGAGAGTAAGAGAGAGAGACATAGAGTGAGACATAGAGAAAGGGATAAAGAGAGCAAGAAAGAGAGCGAGAAAGAGTGAGAGACATAAAAAAAAAGAGAGCGCGATTGAGACATAGATAGAGTGAGGAAAGTGAGAGAGACATAGAGTAAAACAGAGAGAGAGTGAGAAAGAGAGAGACATAGAGAGCAAGTCAGAAAAAGAGAGAGAGACATAGAGAGAGAGACATGGAGAGAGTGAAAAAGTGAGAGACATGAAAAGAGTGAAAAAGTGAGAGACACAGAGATAGTGAGAGAGAGACATAGAGAGAGCAAGAAAGAGAAAGAGAGAGAGAGAGACATGGAAAGAGCGAAAAAGTGAGAGACATGGAGAGAGAGAAAAAGTGAGAGACACAGAGATAGCGAGAGAGAGACATAGAGAGAGCAAGAAAGAGAGAGAGAGAGAGAGAGACATAGAGAGTGTCCCAAAACCTACATCCTCATATAGTGTGTTGTTAGTTGATTGTTGTCGGTTGTTGTGACTGTAGGACATTGATCCATGTTTTTGGACTCTGGGAGGAAACCCATGCCGACACGGGGAGAACATGGAAACTCCACCCATCTTGGGATTCGGACTGGGAATCCCTGGTGCTGAGAGGAGAACATGCCAAACCACTAAGCCACCATGCCACCCTAATCTAATCTAATCTAAAGACTATGAAGAGTTTAATATGGAGGTCTCCCAAAAGCTTCATTCTTACAGTATTAATATAGTTTGTTATTCGTTGATTGTTGATTGTCGGTTGTGGTGGCTGTAGGTCATTGATGAAAACCGGGGCGGAGAGAGGAATATGGAGACGGTGCGAGAGGTTTCAGAAGTGAATGAGTCACATGTCTCGGGAAAATGGCAACGCGGTGTAAATTGTGAGGGATCGTCTGCACATGTTGGAGCAAAAGGCTGGCCGCGTCCTCTAATAAGGTTAAACCATTTTAGCATGCCACTCAGTGCGGCCATTTTATCTTGAGTCCATATCTTTGGACTGTAAACCAGAGAACCCGGAGGAAACCCACACAGACCCGGGGAGAACATGGAAACCCCACCCAGATTGGTGGCACTATTCATCCATCCATCCATTATCTTCCGCTTTATCTTCTACTAGGGTCGCGGGGGGGTCGCCCATGCCCATGCCCATGCCCATGCCCATGAGAACGTTTGGGGTGCTGGGCAGATACACCCAGGACAGGACGCCAATCCATCACTTCACACACGCCCGCACACACACACAAACACACTATATGGGGCAATTTGGAGAATTCAATTGACCTTGTTCCATGTTTTTGGACTGTGGGAGGAAACCGGAGAACCCGGATGAAACCCACACAGACACGGGGAGAACATGGAAACTCCACCCAGATTGTGATTCGAACCGGGAATCCCTACCGCTGAGAGGAGAACATGCCAACCACTAAGCCACCGTGCCACCCCAACCACAACTTCCATCTAACCATTATCTTCCACTTTATCCTCTAGTAGGGTCAGGGGGGGTTACCCATGCCCATCCAGGGGGAGAACGTTTGGGGCGCTGGGCAGATAGACCCAGGACAGGACGCCAATCTATCGCTGGACACACACTCACTCACACAGACACACACATATATAATACAATCCATGTTTTTGGATTGTGGAAGGAAACTGGAGAACCCAGAGAAAACCCATCAGGACACGAGGAGAACAGTTTCTAATATTTGTTGGAGAGAGGAATATGGAGACGGTGCGAGAGGTTTCAGAAGTGAATGAGTCACATGTCTCGGGAAAATGGCAACGCGGTGTAAATTGTGAGGGATCGTCTGCACATGTTGGAGCAACAGGCTGGCCGCGTCCTCTAATAAGGTTAAACCATTTTAGCATGCCACTCAGTGCGGCTCAGCTCCACCACAAACATAAAGTAAGTGACACGCGTTTGCGTTAATGAGTGAAGGGGCCGTCTGCATATCCCTCCATACTTCATTAAAGCCGGAGACTCGCAGAGCCGGATGAATCTCCACAGGCTGATTGAGGCTGTTACGCTTTATGGACACCATTTTTCAAAAGCCACTCCTGACAGCACTCGAGGTTATTAAATTGTCAAAGAGAGAGCGAGGGAGGGCGAGAGAGAGGAGAAAGAGAGAGAGAGAGGGGTAAAGTGTTAAGTTGGGGTTGTTACAGATAACTACTAAAAGTCCTAATAGAACAAGCCATAATCATATATTTAAATGATATAATTGCATTTGGATAATTATATTAAACATACGGAGCGGCAATGCCGTCCGCTTCCAGCAGGAGGGACCTGGGTTCGATATCTGGAGGATGTTCGGTGAGGTTTGCATGTTCTCCTGCTTTTTTTCCCCCCCCTCAGAGCTCCCACTTCCATCTATCCATTCATTATCTTTCGCTTTATCGTCCACTAGGGTCTACTGGGTTGGGGGTTCCCCATGCCCATCCAGGACGTCTCGGGTGCTGGGTAGATACACCCAGGACAGGGCGCCAATCTATCGCTGGGGACACGCAGACACACTCTTTATGGGGCAGTTTTGAGCATTTAATTCACCTTAAATCCATGTTTTTAATCTGCATTTTATCAGAGCTCTCACTTCCATCCATGGGAGGTCCCCATGCCCATGAGAACGTTTGAGAACGTTTGGGTTCACTTGGCAGATACACCCAGGACAGGATGCCAATCCATCACTTCACACACGCACGCACGCACACACACACAAACACACTATATGGGGCAATTTGGAGAATTCAAATGACCTTGATCAATGTTTTTGGACTGTGGGAAGAAAGTGGAGAACCCAGATGAAACCCCCACAGACACGGGGAGAACGTAAAAACTCCACCCAGATTGAGATTCGGGAGGGGTGGGGGGTTCCCGTGCCCATGCCCATCTAGGTGAGAATTTCAAGCACTGGGCAGATACACCCAGGACAGGACACCAATCTATAACTGGGCACACCCTCACTCACACAGACACACGCTATTTGGGGCAATTTAAAGCAGCCATTTGAGTCCATGTCTTTGGACTGTAAACCAGAGGACCTGGAGGACACCCACACGGACCCGGGGACAACATGGACACTCCACCCAGTTTGGAGGCACTATTTATTCATCCATCCATTATCTTCCACTTTATCCTCTACTAGGGTAGCGGGGGTGGGGGTTCCCCATGCCCATCCAGGGGAGAACGTTTTGGGCGCTGGGCAGATAGACCCAGGACAGGACGCCAATCTATCACTCACACATATAATATATAAGGGGCACTTTAGATTGACCTTGAATCCATGTTTTTGGATTGTGGGAGGAAACTGAAGAACCCGGAGAAAACCCATCAGGACACGAGGAGAACATTCATTCATTCATTATCTCCCGCTTTATCCTCTATTAGGGTCGCGGGGGGGTTCTCCATGCCCATCCAGGGGAGAACGTCTCGGGCGCTGGGCAGATAGACCCAGGACAGGGCACCAATCCATCGCTGGGCACACACTCACTCACACAGACACACTCTAAATGGGGCAATTTTGAGGATTCAATTAACTTGATCCATGTTTTTGGACTGTGGGAGGAAACCGGAGAACCCGGAACGAGGAGAACAGTTTATAATATTTATTGGATTTTTTTTAGCTGTCAGTGTTTTATTGTAACGTTCCCGTCGCGTTTTTAACCAAACGAAGCGCCGGCTCTTTTCTTGCGGCTGTTAATGGCACTTTAACCGAAGTTACCGAGTCTGCCTGTAATTACACAGCATGGGTCCACACATTTGTCTTGACGGATCAAAGACAAACTTTAAAAGGTTCCGTCTGAGACGATCATTAACAACGTATTCCCACTCGGAGCAACTGCAGTGTTCCTCAAACTTCCACTGTGCTTGATGCACTACATGGAACCTGTACTGTGTTGCTAGAACGTTCAGGCTTTCAGCCAATTGACCTTCAATCCATGTTTTTTGGACTGTGGGAGGAAACCGGAGAACCCGGAGAACCCGTATGGACATGGGGTGAACATGAAAACTCCACCCAATCTATCGCTGCGCACACACATACACCCACAATATAGGGGCAATTGTTTTAGAGCCGCCAATTGACCTTGAATCCATGTTTCTGGACTGTGGGAGGAAACCGGAGAACCCGTATGGACACGGGGAGAACATGGAAACTCCACCCAATCTATCGCTGCGCACACACATACACCCACAATATAGGGGCAATTTTTTTAGAGCCGCCAATTGACCTTGAATCCATGTTTCTGGACTGTGGGAGGAAACCGGAGAACCCGTATGGACACGGGGTAAACATGGAAACTCCACCCAATCTATCGCTGCGCACACACATACACCCACAATATAGGGGCAATTTTTTTTGAGCCGCCAATTGACCTTGAATCCATGTTTCTGGATTGTGGGAGAAAACCGGAGAACCCGTATGGATACGGGGTGAACATGGAAACTCCACCCAGATCGGGATTCTAACCGGGATCCCCAGCACTGAGAGGGGTAAGGGTTTCTTCCTAGTGCAGTTCTACTTGTAGAAAAGGGACACAATTTGCGAGATGAATAGACATTAAGAATTCCGGGTTCTATGAATCTATTATTCTGCTTTATCCTCTACGAGGGTCACGGGGGGGGTTCCCCACTCCCATCCAGGGGAGAACGTTTCGGGCGCTGGGCAGATACACCCAGGACCAGGTGCCAATCTATCACTGTGCACACACATACACCCACAATATGTGGCAATTTTTTTTGAGCCGCCAATTGACCTTGAATCCATGTTTCTGGACTGTGGGAGGAAACCGGAGAACCCGGAAAAATCCAGTATGGACACGGGGAGAACATGGAAACTCCACCCAATCTATTGCTGTGCATACACATACACCCACAATATAGGGGCAATTTTTTTAGAGCCGCCAATTGACCTTGAATCCATGTTTCTGGACTGTGGGAGGAAACCGGAGAACCCGTAAAAATCCAGTATGGACACGGGGAAACTCCACCCAGATCGGGATTCGAACCTAGGGTTTCTTTCTAGTGCCCTTTGTGCAGTTCTACTTCTGGAAAAGGAACACTAAGAATTCTGGGTTCTATGAATCTATCATTCTGCTTTATCCTATATTAGGGTCGCAGGGGGGGCAGGGGGGGGGTGGTCCCCCATTCCCCCACTCCCCATTCCCATCAGGGTGAGAACGTTTCGGGCGCTGGGCAGATACACCCAGGACAGGGTGCCAATCTATCGCTGCGCACACACATACACACACAATATAGGGGCAATTTTTTTAGAGCCGCCAATTGACCTTGAATACATGTTTTTTGGGCTGTGGGAGGAAACCGGAGAACCCGTATGGACACGGGGAGAACATGGAAACTCCACCCAGATCGAGATTTAAACCTGGAACCCTAGCACTGTGAGGGGTTAGGGTTTCTTTCTAGTGCCCTTAGTGCAGTTCTACTTGTAGAAAAGGGACACTAAGAAGTCTGGGTTCTATGAATGTTTTATTTTTTGCTTAATCCTCTACTTGGGCTCCATTATCTTCCTCTGTCCAGGGGAGAATGTTTCGGGTGCTGGGAAGATACACCCAGGACAGTCTATTGCTACACCGTCACCTACACACACTATATAGAGGCAATTTTTTTTAGAGCAGTTTTTAGACCCATTTACCTTGAATCCTTGTTTGTGAACTGTGGGAGGAAACCTGAGAACCCGGAGACCTGGGGAGAACATGGAAACTCCACCCATATTGAGGACCCCTCAGGATTCTGTGGACAGTGGGACATCTTACAGTATAAAACGAGGGCAACCTTGGACTTCATCAGACTTAAAAACATGAATGTTTGGAACTCGGTGTGAATAATTTTGGAGTGTGATTGGTTGCCCCAGGGGCATCTCATCCTAAATGATGAAATAAGGGATGTCGTCCCAGCTCCCCGGCTGATGAGCTTGAAAGCCCAGACCCTACGATCTCCGAGAAGCTTTTAATAAATGACTTTTAAATCATCACAGCCTCCGAGCCGCACACAAACCCAGAGTTCAGCGCAACTTCTGAATGTTTATGTTCCAAATTTATCATTATTAATAAACTAAAAGCCAGAACGCGTGAACGTCACATACTTATTAAAAGCAGAGTCTGTTTTCAGGCCAAAATATAAATGGTATTAAAGAATAGTTTCATTCATTTATTCATTCATTCCGCTTTATCCTATATATGGGTCGCGGTGGGGTTCCCCATGCGGGCGGGTCAGCTCAGTTGTTGGGGTGTTGGACTATCAATCTGAAGGTTGGGGGTTCAAATCCCAGGTCCACTGAAGTTGGGATTCCACCAGTGTGGGTCCTTGAGCAAGACCCTTAACCCTCATTGCTCCAGGGATGTTGTGATTAACCCTGTGCTCACCTTGTAAGTCGCTTTGGATAAAAGCGTCTGCTAAATGGCCCAATTTATTAATTTATTTAAATTATTTATTATGCCCATTCAGGGGAGAACATTTCGGGCTCTGGGCAGATAGACCCAGGACAGGGCACCAAACCATCGCTGGGCACACACTCACTTACACAGACACACTCTATATGGGGCAATTTGGAGAATTCAATTGACTTGATCCATGTTTTTGGACTGCAGGAGGAAACCGGAGAACCCGGAGGAAACCCACGCGGACACGGGGAGAACATGGAAACTCCACCCAGATGGGGATTCGAACCAGGAAACCCAATGCTGAGAGGCGAACGTGCTAACCACTAAGCCACCGTGCCAGAATAGTTTTATTCATTTTTTTTTTTTTTAATTCTTCTTTTTATTTTTTTTATTCTTAGCAACATTAAAATATGTGATTCCTTGAACAGGCAACACGGTGGCTCAGTGGTTAGCATGTTCTCCTCTCAGCTCTAGGGATTCCAGGTTTAAATTTAGAATTTGGGTGGAGTTTTCATGTTCTTCTAGTGTCTGTGTGGGTTTTCTCCAGGTTCTCTGGTTTATTTGCACAGTCTAAAAAAATGGATTTGAGATAAAACTCATATATATTGTGTGTGTCTCTGTGAGTAAGTGTGTGCCCAGTGATGAATTGGCACCCCGTCATTGGTGTATGTGCCCAGCGTTAAATATGTTTTCCCCTGGATGGTTGTGGGCATGAAGAACCCATTCTTGATAAGCATGGGGAAGGGCATGGAGACCCTACTCTGGATGGGTATGGGAAAGCCACCCTGAATGCGCATGGGCATGTGCGTGGTGATAGGCATGGGGACCCTACCCTAGATGTGCATGGAGAAAGACATGGGTAACCTCCATGCATGTGCATGGTGATGGACATGTGGACCCGACTCTTGAAGGGCATGGGGAACATTCAGCATGTGCGTAGTGATGGGCATGTGGAAGGCCTTAGGGAGCCTCCCCCAGAAGTTCATAAGCAGGGGCATGGGGAACCTTTATGCATGTGCGTAGTGATAGGCATGTGTACCCAACCTTGGAAGGGCATGGGGAACCTTAACTTATGTGCGTATTGATGGGCATGGTGTTCCTACCAAGGATGAGCATGTGGAAGGGCATGGAGAGTGAATAGGGAGGGGCATGGGGATTCTTCATGCATGTGCATGGTGATGGGCATGGGGACCCTACCCTGGCTGTGCATGGGGAACCTTTACTCAAGGGCATGGGAAGCCTCCCCCAGATGTGCTTGAAGAGGGGCATGGGTAACAAACATGTCCAAACATGTGCGTGGTGATGGGCATGGGGAACCTTTACGCATGTGCATAGTGATGAGCATGGGGACCCTACCCAGGATGTGCATGTGGAAGGTCTTGGGGAGCCTCCCCCAGAAGTTCATAAGCAGGGGCATGGGGAACCTTTATGCATGTGCGTAGTGATAGGCATGTGGACCCTACCTTGGAAGGGCATGGGGAACCTTAACGCATGTGCGTATTGATGGGCATGGCGTTCCTGCCAAGGATGTGCATGTGGAAGGGCATGAAGAGCCTCCCCAGGCAAGAATAGGGAGGGGCATGGGGAACCTCCATGCATGTGCGTGGTGATGGGCATGGGGACCCTACCCTGGCTGTGCATGGAGACCTTACCCTGGCTGTGCATGGGGACCCTACCCTAAAAGAGCATGCGGAACCTTTACTCATGGGCATGGGGAGCCTCCTCCAGATGTGCATTGAGAGGGGTAAGGGTATGTGGGTGATGGGTAAATGGACCCTACCCTGGCTGTGCAGGGGAGCCTACGCTGGAAGGGCATGGGGAACCTTTATACATGTGTGTGGTGATGGGCATTGAGAACCTACCCTGGATATGCATGGGGAAGAGCCTCCCCCAGAAGGGCATGGAGAAACCCCATGGATGTGCTGCAAGGGGAATGGCATGGAGACCCCCCCCCACCCCTGAGACCCTGGTAAAAGATTAAGCAGTAGCTGATAAGATGAGAGGTTTCATTTCAGAGGTGAAACATCTGGAACGTTTAATAGATACGTGGACGGTTAAATAGGGCCGTTACTTGGAAGCCGTGTTGGAAAAGCGAAGTTGAACTTCTGCTAATTTAAATCCCTACCTTTTAATTAACAGTTTCTTTTTACCTGGAGCATCACTTCTTCTCTCGTTGACATGCCGGCGTGTTAGGTGGTAATTACCATTTGCACAGATGACAACCGATAACCAAACAGTTAGTACAGGCACAAATAAACAACACCTGCACGTCCTCCTCCTACACGTGTGTGTGTGTGTGTGTGTGTGCTGTTGTATTTCCCACTCTGCTTTGATTCAGGTGTAGACAAAGGGTTGGGGGGGTGGGGGCAGTGGGGGTTGTTCCCATTCTGACCTTGACTCCCAGACCCGGAGAGTGTGTTTGCCAGGAAAATGCACAAACTACAAACATCTCATTCCCCTCTTGCGTTCCACTGCACTAGATCCCACCCCACCTCACCCCACCCCCCCGCAACCATGTACATGCGGCGTTCCACGGAAAGACAGAACCACTTTCATTTTCTCTGCACACAGTCCTACAGGATGGAGCACTTTCATTTCATGCAGCAGAGTCTGCACCGGCTCCTCGGGTCTTCAGACGAATCTCTCCCGCATCATTAATTCAGCAACACCAAGCATCTTGTTTGCCGCATCGGGTTTGCCGAAGGTTCGCCCGACTCCCATCGACTCCCGGTCCGCTCGCGCAACGCTTTCCCGGGATCAGAACTGGATGAGGCAGGATCGGAATCAGGTCGCTTACTGAAATAAACATATTCGCACCTGCTGGAGCAAGAGGCGAGGAGATGAGGAACCTTCTCCTTCTGAAGTTTGGTGAAGGGCTTACGAAGCTTCCAAAACAAATCCTAAGTTTGAGAATCAAGAAAATGACGAAATGATGAATCCATCCATCCATTATCTTCCGCTTCATCCTCTACTAGGGTGGCAGGGGTGGGGGGGTTCCCCATGCCCATCCAGGGGAGAACGTTTCGAGCGCTGGGCAGATAGACCCAGGACAGGACGCCAATCTATCACTGAGCACACACTGACTGGGCTGCTCTAAATTGCCCCATCTTAAGTGTTCCATTATAGTGTGGGTGTCCGGCTTTCAGCGCTCAGGATCCAGGTTCCCAATCTGGGTGGAGTTTCCATGTTCTCCCCGTGTCCGCATGGGTTTCCTCCGGGTTTTCCGGTTTCCTTCCACAGTCCAAAAGCATGGATACAAGGTAAATTGGCTGTTCTAAATTGCCCCATCCTAATTGTTTCAATATAGTGTGTGTCTCTGCCTTTCAGCGCTGTGGATCCAGCTTCGAATCCCCATCTTAAGTGTTCCATTATAGTGTGGGTGTCCGGCTTTCAGCGCTCAGGATCCAGGTTCCCAATCTGAGTGGAGTTTCCATGTTCTCCCCGTGTCCGCATAGGTTACCTCCGGGTTCTCTGGTTTCCTCCCACAGTCCAAAAACATGGATCAAGGTCAGTTAAATTCTTTAAATTGCCCCTATAGAGTCTGTTTGTGTGAGTGAGTGTGTGCCCAGCGATAGATTGGCACCCTGTTCTGGGTGTATCTGCCCAGCGTCCGAAAAGTTCCCCCTGATGGGCATGGGGAACCCCCCCCTCCCCACACACACACACACACACACACTAGGGGCAATTAAGATAGAGACAATTCAAAGCAGCCAAAAAGGAAATTTAAAAAACCTGGAGGAGGACCCGAGTGGCTTAGTGGTTAACATGTTTGTCTCTCAGTGCTAGGAATTCCATGTTCTCCCCTATGTCCACGTGGGGTTCCTCTGGGTCCTCCGGTTTCCTCCCACAGTCCAACGACATGGATGAAGGTCAGTTGAATTCTCCAAATTGCCCCATATAAAGTGTGTCTGTGTGAGTGAGTGTGTCCAGTGATAGATTGGCATCCTGTCCTTGGTGTATCTGCCCAGCACCCAAAACATTCTCCCCTGGATGGGCATGGGGAACCCCCCCGCGACCCTAATGGAGGATAAAGCGGGAGATAATGATTGGATGGATGGATGGATGGTTTCACATGGAGAACATGTTATGAATTCTGAACCTATGTGTTTAATGATCCCGTTCCTCTGGTCCACCACAGCCTTCTCAACAGGTGTTTGCGCAGCCTATCCCAGCCGTGGTGTAGGGCGTCGCTCCTGCTTTCTGGCTGATGGTAATCTTAAAGCCTGTTTAAAGTGGCAGACTGCGCTGAGGCTCTCAGGGGCTAAATGAATGCTGGTTCCCCTGATATTTCTTTCCCACCGGGGACTTCGTCTCCCAGCCTGGCACTGACGATTTGTGATGCGCTCCTGAGGGAGAGGAGCCGAGCGAGCCGGCAACATCCTGCTGCTGACTGATGCTGACGCCCCGTCACACGGCGCGCTGCAGAGCGGCGAGGAACAGGCAGGCGAGTGTGTGGGACACAGGACGCTTCAGTCCGAGGATAGAAATTGGGTGTGTGGGAGGATGAGGAGGACGAGGAGGATGAGGAGGATGAGGATGTGTGCATGCGAATCCGGTAACGGAGTGATTTGAAGTCAGAAATAGCAGGCTGGAGATTTAAAGGTATGGTGGCTTAGTGGTTAGCATGGGAAACCCATGCGGACACGGGGAGGACATGGAAACTCCACCCGGATTGGGACCACTGGGCTACAACACCTTAATTACTCGAATATGTAGGAATGTGGGGGCGGCATGGTAGCTTAGAGGTTAGCATGTTCTCCTCTCAGCGCTAGGGATCCCATCCCACCCCCCCGTGACCCTAATAGTGCGTCACTCCCCCCCTCCCTACACCCTGCGAAATGTGCGTCACGATACTCATCGCTATAAACGCGACTTAAATAGAGCTCATTCCCTCACGCAGACACACAGTCTATATGGGGCAATTTGGAGAACTCAATTGACCTTGATCCATGTTTTTGGACTGTGGGAGGAAACCGCAGAACCCGGAGGAAACCCATGCGGACACGGGGAGGACATGGAAACTCCACCCGGATTGGGAGCACTGGGATACAACACCTTAATTACTCGAATATGTAGGAATGTGGGGACGGCATGGTAGCTTAGAGGTTAGCATGTTCTCCTCTCAGCGCTTGGGATCCCCCCCCCCATCCTCCACAACCCTAATAGAATATAATGCGGAAGATAGTGGATGGATAGTTATTGTAGCTTTTCTTTGGCATGTTCTCCTCTCAGCACTAGGGATTCCCAGTTTCAATCCCCATTCTGGCTGGAGTTTCCATGTTCTCCCCGTGTCCGCGTGGGTTTCCTCTGGGTTCTCCGGTTTCCTCCCACAGTCCAAAAAACATGGAATAAGGTCAATTGAATTCTCCAAATTGCCCCATATAGAGTGTGTCTGTGTGAGTGAGTGTGTGTCCAGCAATAGATTGGCGTCCTGTCCTGGTTGTATCTGCCCAGCGCTCGAAACTTTTTCTCCTGGATGGGCAAGGGGAATCCCCCCCCCCATCCCCCCAGGATAAAGTGGAAGATAATGGATGGCTGGAGATTTAAAGGTGGGCGGCACAGTGGCTTAGTGGTTGGCATGTTCTCCTCTCAGCACTAGGGATTTAGGTTTGAATCCCAATCTTGGTGGAGTTTCCATGTTCTCTTTATGTCCACATGGGTTTCCTCTGGGTTCTCCGGTTTCCTCCCACAGTCCAAAAACATGCATCAAGATCAATTGAATTCTTCAAATTGCCCCACAAAGAGTGTGTTTGAGTGAGTGTGCCCAGCGATGCATTAGGTCTATCTGCCAAGCGCCCAAAACGTTCTCCCCTGGATGGGCATGGGGACCCCCCTCTGCGACCCTAATAGAAGATAAAGCTGAAGATAATGGATGGATGGATTGTATCCTTCTCTTATTGGTTCTTGCTGACTCAGCGGTTGCTTTGTAGTTTGTTTATACGATAGTTTTCCTGGTGTTTCGTGTCCGAATTCGAATCTGGCAGTAAAGAGTCAGACATGGCTGACGCGCAGGCCGTACTGGACCGACGCCGGGTCTGCGGATGCGCAACGCAAACCTGCAGTAAAAACAATCAGACGAAAACCACCGATCCACCAAATCCTCCACGTCTCGCCGTCAGCCGGCTTTACCTCGGCGAGGAGACGGGAGGACTGTCTCCTCAGGAGGAACGGCGTTGAGGGGAGATGAGAGGGGACGAGGAGCCGTCAGCCGCTGATGAGTTTATCCTCTGACAGGCCTGACTCTCCAGAGTCGTTTGGAGCTGGATGCTGACGAGAACCCGCTGCCGCTGTCTAATTGTAAAAGGAAAAGGGCACCGCGAGGCGCCACCACCCTGCTGTCACACAACCAGCGTGGGGGGTTGTACGCCCGAGACTGAAGCGGTGGTGCACGGTGGTAGATGCGAGCGCTTGTTTGCAATGCGCCCGAGCTGATTTAAGTGATACGACTCCACGCCGGTGTCGGGATGTATGGAAATCCAGAAGCGTGTGGGTTTCGACTGCATTAGTCGGGCCATTAGTGCGTCTGCGAGGTGTTCTGCGCGAGTCTTAGTGACGCGCTCGCCTCCGTTCCTCCGTTTAGCTTTACCAGGATGAGGGAGTGCGCTGACACACTTACTGACAGTAATGCGTTTGCGCGGACGTTCTCCCCTGGATGGGCATGGGGAACCCCCCCATCCTGTGACCCTAATGGATGGATGCTTCGAATCCCAATCTGGGTGCCATGTTCTCTCCGTGTCCGCGTGGGTTTCCTCCAGGTTCTCCGGTTTCCTCCCACAGTCCAAAAACATGCATCACGTCAATTTAATTCTCCATATTGCCCCATATAGAGTGTCTCTGTGTGCTTGGTGTATCTGCCCAGCGCCGGAAACGTTCTCCCCTGGATGGGCATGGGGAACCCCCCCTGTGACCCTAGTACAGGATAAAGCAGAAGATAATGGATAGTTGGATGGATTGTTGTCTTAGCTTTTCTTTGGCATGTTCTCCTCGGTTTCCCGGTTCGAATTCCAATCTGGGGGGAGTTTCCATGTTCTCTCCAGGGCCACCTGGGTTTCCTCCGGGTTCTCCGGTCTCCTCCCACAGTCCAAAAACATGGCTTAAGGTCAATTAAATTCCCCAAATTGCCCCATATAGAGTGTGTCTGTGTGAGTGAGTGTGTGTCCAGTGATAGATTGGCACCCTGTCCTGGGTGTATCTGCCCAGCGCCCGAAATGTTCTCCCCTGGATCTGCATAGGAAACCCCCCCTGCAACCCTAGTAGAGGATAAAACGGAAGATAATGAATGAATGAATGATAAGTTCATCCAATCTGGGTGGAGTTTCCATGTTCTCCCCATGTCCACATGGGTTTCCTCCGGGTTCTCCGGTTTCCTCCCACAGTCCAAAAACATGGCTTAAGGTCAATTGAATTCTCCAAATTGTCCCATATAGAGTGTGTTTGTGTGAGTGTGTATACCCAGCGATAGATTGGCGCCCTGTCACACAACCAGCGTGGGGGGTTGTACGCCCGAGACTGAAGCGGTGGTGCACGGTGGTAGATGCGAGCGCTTGTATGCAATGCGCCCGAGCTGATTTAAGTGATACGACTCCACGCCGGTGTCGGGATGTATGGAAATCCAGAAGCGTGTGGGTTTCGACTGCATTAGTCGGGCCATTAGTGCGTCTGCGAGGTGTTCTGCGCGAGTCTTAGTGACGCGCTCGCCTCCGTTCCCCCGTTTAGCTTTACCAGGATGAGGGAGTGCGCTGACACACTTACTGACAGTAATGCGTTTGCGTGGATGAGGGGTAGCAACGGGGAAATCGAGAAGGTATAATCACCTCCCAGGGAAACGTGATGCATCCTCAGTCCCCAAATATGAAGTGCTAAAACCCCGAGCGCCCGGACGCTGCCGTGAGCCACGTTCGCCGACAGCTCTCGAATGAGTTCCTATTTAGAACGGCTCCGTCTGCTAATTGGACGTGTTTAGCGTACGTGTAAATTAGGCTTAACGGCAGCCACATTAGGGGCCAACTCTTGTCGAAGCACTCCCCCTATTAGTGACTGCGTCCTGCGCTTCTCACGGGGAGTTCCAGCAGAGGCGCCGGTCCTTTATTTGATAATGAATCGTCGCGGGGAGACGGTGGGTTCATGGCCGGGGTCTAAATGGGGAGGAATGGAGGGACCGCGGGGCTGATGAAACACGGGCTGTCACGTCACATGGTTATGTGTTATGGGTTGTAGTTTCCACTCCCAGCACCATTTCGTAAACACTGCAACACCTTGGTGGAGGGTGGAGGGTGGAGGGTGGAGGGTGGGTGGGTGAATGGCGTGACAAAATAGTAAAATACCATCCATCCATCCATTATCTTCCACTTTATCCTCTACTAGGGTCGCGGTGGGGGGGGTTCCCTATGCCCACCTGGGGATAACTATTCATTATGAGTTTAAACCTCAGTCCTCACAAGGTTCTTTCTTTAAAAACACAACCACGCAGACCCACGAGGAGAGAATTTCGAAACTCCACCCAGATCAAGGTTCTCCAACCAGCCATTCAGATGATTCCACTCAATACAAGTCACATAATGGGGCTGTTATGGGCTTGGGGCAGTTATGGGTTTGTAGTTAAGGAACCAGAATTGTGACCTGAAGGTTCTCGGTTCGATTCCATGTTCCAAGTACAATGGATGGATGGATATATAAATGTCTTCTTTATGACTGTTGAGGAAATACCATCCGTCCATCCATTTTCTTCCGCTTTATCCTATATTAGGGGGGGGGGGGGTTTCCCATGCCCATCCAGGGGGGAACGTTTCGGGTGCAGGACATGGCGCCAATCTATCAGTGGGCAGACACTCACTCACACAAACACACTCTATATGGGGCAATTTGGAGAATGTAATTGACTTGATCCATGTTTTTGGGACTGTGGGAGGAAACCGGAGGAAATACCACTCCCAGCACCATTTCGTAAACACTGCAACACCTTGGTGGAGGGTGGGTGGGTGAACGGCGTGACAAAATAGTATAATACCATCCATCTATCCATTATCTTCCACTTTATCCTCTACTAGGGACGCGGGGGGGGGGGGGGTTTCCCAATGCCCATCCGGGGAGAACGTCTCGGGCGCTGGGCAGATACACCCAGGACAGGGCACACACTCACTCACTTACACAAACACACTAGAATTCAATTGACTTGATCCATGTTTTTGGACTGTGGGAGGAAACCGGAGAGCCCTGAGGAAACCCACCCAGACACACGGAGAAGATGGAAACTCCACCCAGATTGGGATTTGAATCAGGAATCCCTAGCGCTGAGAGGAGAACATGCCAACCACTAAGCCACCGTGCCACCCATAGAGGCAATTTAGGGCAGCCAATTCACTTTTAATCGAACCTCAGTCACACTGCTGGGTTAGGAATAATGCATCCACTGTACTGGACACTCGACAATAAGTGGAGCAGAAAGGGGCGTGGCCAAAGGTTTGACAGGCCCTGGGTGTATGACCCTACAGAGAAAGTAAAAGCCCGCAGATCTCATTGGGCTTCATCACATGAGTGATGAGCAGGAGTTAGCTGTCAGAGGCGCCTTTGCTCGGCCTTATTGTTCATATTTAGATGGAAGAACAATGCGCCCGTGTCAGACGCCCATAGTTCATAATCTGCTGATGCTGACCAAGTGTCAGTTTGATCCATGAGCGCTGGGTGCGATTGGCTGTGGCTCCTGCATCCTTAAACAAGCCCCTGCAGGAATGTCAGGGGAAGTACAAATGGGAGGCGCATCTGCACAACTATAGATAGATACATCCAGCATATAAAATAAAATAAGAAGATAAGCCAGACGAGGAGGAGGAGGAGATGAAACGGGTGGATTTTTAACATCATCTCTGTTTACCTCCCCTGCACGTGATGCCCGTCTCGCCGAGCGGGGGTATTTGTCTTTGTAATGCGACGGCACCTGGAATCATTAAGGAATTTTCACTTGTTGAAAAGAAACAAACGTAATTCATCACTGAACCCCGACGACGCGACTGCAGAGTCAGCACATTTTTAGATTTCATGTACGTTTCAGATTGCTTGCTTGGACTTTTGCAAAAAAGTGGCATGGGGACGTCGAAATAACAAGTTCCTCCCAAGTCCTCGCTTCTCCAGGTTCTACGGGTTTACATTCCCCATGCCCATCCAGGGGAGAACGTTTCGGGCGCTGGGCAGATACACCCAGGACAAGACGCTAATCTATCACTGGGCACACAATCACTCACACAGACACACTCTATAGGGGGCAATTTGGAGATCTCATTTGACTTGCTCCATGTTTTTGGACTGTGGGAGGAAACCGGAGAACCCGGAGGAAACCCACGCGGACACGGGGAGAACATGGGAACTCCACCCAGATGGTGATTCGAACCGGGAATCCCTAGCGCTGAGAGGAGAACATGCCAAACACTAAGCCACCGTGCCGCCCCTCCCATTGATTAATCAAAGGTTAAAACAACTGTAATCAATAATACCCCCCACACACCCACAGTCTTGCTTTAGTATAAATTTTATTGTTTTTTTTCCACCCTTTAGTAGTTGGTATGTTTTCCCAGTTAATACAGAAGTGAGTTCTTATCTCCGATGTGGCTGAAAACATGTCTGGAGGCCGAAACGAGAACTGAGGCGCTTTGAAAGCCTCGGCTGAATAATTTCTAAGCCCTTCACAACAAGTCGAACTCCTGGGAAGGCATCTGGTCACTCCGGCATGGCTCGCCCTGGGTCTCCCGATGCGGCCTCCTGCCCACGCCGAGCAGCCGCTCCCTGCACACCGCTCCATCTGTAGCCATCATTAGCGCTGCCGTTTTAAGTCACAGAGACAGCTTTCACTTTGAGCGATGAGAGTGATCAAAGCGTGGACTCGGCGTCTGACAGCACTGCAGCAGACACTGAGCTCTCGGCTCGCGCTCACTAAGAGCACTGCATTTCTAATCATCCGCACTGGCTGTGACAATACAATTTACATATTTATACTGTCTCCCTGGCACTCGCTCTTTTTCGCTCGCTGACAAGAGATTATGTGACGCTCTTCTCTCAGGGACACCGGCAACTTTATTTGTAATTAATATACCTGAGTGGATATATGCCATGCGCTCGGGGCTCGAGTTGCGGGATTGAAGATAGGGTTGCTTGATGGGGAATAAAGGATGTGCATTCAGGAAATGCACCAGTGGAAGGAATCAGGACTCCGAAGTTTGTTATTATGGTGTTAAGGTGTTATGTGGTTCGTGTTTGGTGTGACACTGCCGGGATAGGAATAAAGCACCCACCAAATCATCTCTCCCCTGTGGTGGTAGTATTGGGGTCAGACGCCCATAGTTCATATTTCGCCCAATTTACGTATTTATATTGTCTCCCCTGTGGCGACACGGTGGCTTAGTGGTTGGCATGTTCTCCTCTCAGTGCTAGGGATTCCCGGTTCGAATCCCAATCTGGGTGGAGTTTCCATGTTCTCCCCGTGTCCGTGTGGGTTTCCTCCGGGTTTTTCGGTTTCCTCCCACAGTCACCAAAAACATGGATCAAGGTCATTTGAATTCTCCAAATCGCCCCGTATAGAGTGTGTCTGTGTAAGTGAGTGTGTGCCGAGCGATAGATTGGCGTCCTGTCCTGGGTGTATCTGCCCAGCGCCCGAAACGTTCACCCTGGATGGGCATGGGGAACCCCCCCCCCCCCCGCGATTCTAATAGAGGATAAAGCGAAAGATAATGGATGGATGGATATATTCCATGCGCTCGGGGCTCGAGTTGCGGGATTGAAGATAGGGTTGCTTGATGGGGAATAAAGGATGTGCATTCGGGAAATGCACCAGTGGAAGGAATTAGGACTCCGAAGTTTGTTGTTATGGTGTTAAGGTGTTATGTGGTTCGTGTTTGGTGTGACACTGCCGGGATAGGAATAAAGCACCCACCAAATCATCTCTCCCCTGTGGTGGTACTATTGGGGTTCTGACCATTAGAACAGAGTACACAGTATGTACTGTAGAACACAAACAGATGGACTACAGTCTGGAATTATAGAACTACAAAGTCCATCTTAACAGGACGTGGAACTGAAAACATGGAGAATAAGTGGAGCACAAAGGGGTTTTGACTGATACTGTATGTTAGATGAAGCAGATGCTTTTATCTAAAGAACAACGACCCTCTACTAGGGTCGTGGGAAGGACCGTCCAGGGGGAACGTTTCGGGCGCTGGGCAGATACACCCAGGAGAGGACGCCAATCTATCACTGGACACACACTTACTCACACACACACACACACACACACACACACACACACACACACACACTATATGGGGCAATTTGGAGCATTCAATTGACCTTGATCCATGGTTTTGGACTGTGGGAGGAAACCGGAAAACCCGGAGGAAACCCACGCGGACACGGGGAGAACATGGAAACTCTACCATGTTTCGATTTCGAAACCGGATCCCCAGTGTGAGAGGAGAACATGCCAAAGAAAAGCTAAGATAACTATCCATTCAGTATCTTCCGCTTTATCCTCGATTAGGGTCGCGAGAGGAGAACATGCTAACCACTAAGCCACCATGCCACCCCCACATTCCTACATAGAGGAGTAATTGAGGTGTTGTAGCCCAGTAGTTCCAATCTGGGTGGAGTTTCCATGTTCTCCTCATGTCCACGTGGGTTTCCTCTGGGTTTTCTGGTTTCCTCCTACAGAAAGGAAGGTTTAAAGGTACGGTGACTTAGTGGTTGGCATGTTCTCCTCTCAGCGCTAGGCCTTCCGGTTCGAATCCCAATCTCGGTGGAGTTTCCATGTTCTCCTCATGTCCACGTGGGTTTCTTCCGGGTTCTCCGGTTTCCTCCTACAGGAAGGAAGATTTAAAGGTACGGTGGCTTAGTGGTTGGCATGTTCTCCTCTCAGCGCTTGGCATTCAGGTTCGAATCCCAATCTAGGTGGAGTTTCCATGCTCTCCCCGTGTCCATGTGGGTTTCCTCCGGGTTCTCCGGTTTCCTTCCACAGTCCAAAAACATGGATCAAGGTCAATTGAATTCTCCGAATTGCCCCATATAGAGTGTGTTTGTGTGAGTGAGTGTGTGCCCAGTGTCCAAAACGTTCTCAACTGGATGGGCATGGGGAACCTCCCCCCCCCGCGACCCTAGTAGAGGATAAAGCGGAAGATAATGGATTGATATATATATATATATATATATATATATATATAAAAAGAAATTAGATGAGAAATGTCTATAACCCTCATTAATAACGATCATTTGGTCTTAAAAGCACTAAAAACCCGGCGCTGTCCTCTTCACCGGAGTTGTTTACTCCTCCAAACAACATTCCCAACCATTCCACTTTATCTCTGACACGTTGCATTTCTCTGTTCTTTAATTCATAGTCGAGGCCAAAACGAAGCCTTTAAGAGCTCCGTGTGATGTCGGGACCCTTTAGGGATCCACCAAAGGAACTGCGAGCACAGTAAGTCCTTCACGTCTCCCTTTAGAGCCCTCTACCACCGAGTGGCGGTATCTGTGAAAAGCTGCCTGCGCTAGCCATGAGGCCATATCAAGCTAATTACCGTCGCTGAGTGTAATTAAGCCAGCCTGGCTTTGCCCGGGAAATGCAGGGGTAGGTGTAAAGCGGCCCTTTCTTCCTCTCTGCTTAGCAATCTCCCCCGTCTCTGCCTCCCCTGTTTCCACACAATTTATTCCGGCAGCCGCCGGAGTCAAGTTGAAACCTCCCAGTGTAGGACAATCTGTCATCTCAACATTATCAGCAAGCCACACCGCCTCCCATATTGTGCTACAAGAGCTTCAGCAAATTGCTATTTTTATGGGACATGATAAAGGAAATGCTAGCTTATGTTCACATGTTATTATTGTCTGATGTTTGTGGGCAGAAACAGCTACCAAGTGCTATTTGTACCGTTTGTGTGTACTGTTGTGTGTGTGTATGAGAGAGAGAGAGAGAGAGAAATTGCATGACACCTACTGTTGCATTGTTGTATATAAATCCTTGCCCTAGTCTCATGACTAATCTGGCATAGAAACTACTCCAACCTTATATTTCTTCTCCTTCTAAAAATACCAGGATGTAAGCCCATTCATTAACGCTCAACTGGAAAGCACGCCGTCCCCCTGCCAAGTTCCTGCGTCGGGCCTTAATTAATAATAGCCGGATTTCTTGGGTTTCATTGAGCACCGTGAGCTGAATTACCGACGGAGTTGATGGTTTTATTTGTAGTTCTACAGTTCCAGACTGTGTTCTACAGTACATACTGTGTACTCTGTTCTAATGGTCAGAACCCCTATAGTACCACCACAGAGCAGGGGTTATTGGGTGGGGGCATTATTCCTATCCCAGCAGTGTGACTGAGGTGGAGAAATGAAACTCCAGCAGCACTGCTGCACTAAAACCCCCTCACCACATCAGTGTCACTGCAGAACTGACAAGAAACAATCCACCACCCAAATGATACCTGTTATGTGATGCTCGTTACCAATAGAGAACAGAGAACCAACAACAAGAACACAGATGGACTACAGTCTGGAATTGTAGAACTACAAAGTCCATCTGTATGATAAGTGGAGGAAATAGAGAATGGAGCCAGAAGGGGGTGTGGCCAGACTTTTGTAGTTCTACAATTCCAGACTGTAGTCCATCTGTTTGTGTTCTACAGTACATACTGTGTACTCTGTTCTAATGGTCAGAACCCCAATAGTACCACCACAGAGCAGGGATTATTGGGTGGGGGCATTATTCTACATTCACTCTTAATATAGATAGTTAAGGCCCAGTCAACCCAAAGAGGTACATGTACCAGTCAAAAGTGGGCATGCCCCCTTCTAGCTCTGTCCATGGTGGCTTAATTGTTAACATGTTCTCCTCTCAGCACTAGGGATTCCCGGTTCGAATCCCAATCTGGGTGGAGTTTCCATGTTCTCCCCGTGTTTGCGTGGGTTTTCTCTGTTTGCGTAAGCCCCTATGTAAATTGCCCCATATAGTGTGTGTGTCTGTGTGAGTGAGTGTGTCCCCAGTGATAGATTGGCATCCTGTCCTGGGTGTATCTGCCCAGCACCTGAAACGTTCTCCCCTGGATGGGAACCCCTCTGCGACCCTAATAGAGTATTAAGCAGAAGATAATGGATGGATGGATGGATGGGTGTAGTGGTGTAATGGTAAGCAAGTCTGTCTCACAGCCCTGAGGTTTCAGGTTCGAATCCCAATCTAGGTGGTGTTTCCATGTCCTCTCGGTGACCGTGTGAGCTTTCTCTCATAGTCCCAATGGTAAATTGCCCCTATATAGTGTGTGTGTGAATGAATTGGCACCCGGTCCTTGGTGTATCTACCCAGCAACCAAAGCTGATAAAGGGATGAGCTGAGAAAATAAATAATAATAATAATATTAACAATGATAATAATAATTAATACATTGAAGGGGCGGGTTAGCTCAGTGGTTAGGGTGTTGGGCTATCAATCTGAAGGTTGGGGGTTCAAATCCCAGGTCCACTGAAGTTACCAGTGTGGGTCCTTGAGCAAGACCCTTAACCCTCATTGCTCCAGGGATGTTGTGATTAACCCTGTGCTCACCTTGTAAGTCGCTTTGGATAAAAGCATCTGCTAAATGGCCCAATTTGATTCATTATCTTCCAGTTTAGTCTTTACTAGGATCGCGGGGGGGTTCCCCATGCCCATTCAGGGGAGCTGGGCAGATACACCCAGGACAGGGTGCCAATCTATTACTGGGCACACACTCACTCACACAAACACACTCTATATGGGGCGATTTGGAGAATTCATTTGACTTGATCCATGTTTTTGGACTGTGGGAGGAAACCGGAGAACCCGGAGTAAACCCATGCCGACACGGGGGGAACATGGAAACTCCACCCAGATGGGGATTTGAACCGGGAATCCCTAGTGCTGAGAGGAGAACATATAAACCACTAAGGCACCGTGCCACCTTAATAATAATAATAATAATAATAATAATAATAATAATAATAATAATAATAATAAATAGGAGAAGCTAAAGTTAGAATAAGACTATTTGTGGTGTATTGTAAAAGAACCGGAGAGAAAATAGATGGCAGGGCGAACGCAGAGAAACATGGTCTGGCCTTGTTCTAGCTGAGGCTGTGTAGTCTGCATCTCTCCCTCAATCTCTCCCGGTGTTCTGCAACCATGTGCCAGGCTGACAGGCAGCACAGCCCCAAACTGACAGGCCCTCAAACTGCAGCCCAGCGAGCGAGCATTAATTAAGTCATTGCCGGACTGTAATTTCCTTGAGAAGTAAAAAATTCTCACACAAGAAAAGGTTACGGAGACCTTTTCTGTGTCAAAATTACCATGCGTCATGAATATTAATGCCCTTAATGAAGACAACCTTTGCTTCATCAAGAATGTACCAGAGCAGGTGCCACGCTGATAAACTCACTCGGCTGAATCTCGCCCGCTCTCTCACTCTGCCTCTCATTTCTGCATCTGCTGAAAATAGACACGCCGAGATCTATTCCTTTAAATCAACGTCTCTCATCAGGTTTGACTAGCCGGAGAGCCCCCCTCATCCACCCCACCCCACCCTCTCGGTTTCTCTTTCTTTACGTTCCCTCTGTCTGCCGTGCCCTGTTTGCTGCTGACCTCCTTTGAAAACGCTGACTTTTAAAGTGCAAGCCGATCCCTCGGCTTTATTTCTCCAACGTTAATTCCATCATTAGAACAGAAGAACACTCTGCTCTGAATCCGCATGTTAATATCATTAAGTAAGGGTACCACCATGTGGGCGGCATGGTGACTTAGTGGTTGGCATGTTCTCCTCTCAGTGCTAGGGATTCCCAATTCCAATCCCAATCTGGGTGGAGTTTCCATGTTCTCCCCGTGTCCGCATGGGTTTCCTCCTGGTTCTCCGTTATCCTCCCACAAACCGGACCAAAAACATGGATCAAGGATTGAATTTCAAATTGCCCCATATACAGTGTGATAATGTGTGTGTGTCTGTGTGAGTGAGTGTGTGCCCAGTGATAGGTTGGTGTCCTGTCCTGGGTGTATCTGCCCTGCGCCCGAAACATTCTCCCCTGGTGGGCATGGGGGACCCTCTAGACCCTAGTAGAGGATAAAGTGTAAGATAATGGATGGATAAATATATGTAGTTATATAAAGATAGTGTAATATATATATATATATGGTGGTTAGCATGTTCTCCTCTCAGCGCTAAGGATTCCTGGTTCCAATCCCAATCTGGTTGGAGTTGCCATGTTCTCCCCGTGTCCGCATGGGTTTCCTCCGGGTTATCCGGTTTTCTCCCACAGTCCAAAACCATGGATCAAGGTCAATTGAATTCTCCAAATTGCCCCATATAGAGTGTGTTTGTGTGAGTGAGTGTGTGCCCAGTGATAGATTGGCGCCCTGTCCTGGGTGTATCTGCCCAGCACCCGAAACGTTCTCCCCTGGATGGGCATGGGGAACCCCTCCCGCAACCCTAGTAGAGGATGAACAGAAGATAATGGATGGTACCATGCACACGAAATGCACACGAAATCCTGTCTCTAGACTTCCCCTTATTCCGGCCTTTAATCTATTTATTTATTTATTTTTGTTCCCTCTTAAATATAAGAGCCGAAGATGAACATGATGAACTTTTCCATTTTCCATTCACACTCTCAGCTGTTTATCCTGACAAGTAAATAGATCATATCGGAAGTCGATTTGCTGATAATGTTATTCGTTTCCAACTTTTCAGACAGCAGATGTTGCATAAGATACTAGCTTTGCAAAGTCGGGATTTTGACATTCGAGATACGGAATGATTAATTGGAGACGTCTTTAGGGAAAAAGCTTAAGGATTCAGAACAGAGATTCAGATTCAAATATTATGCTCAAGCAACTTTCAAACAAATGCATCGGTCATTAATTACATGCTCTGATGTGATGCGGGTGTGATGCGATACGATACGAAATGACATGACAATACGATACTATATGATATCACATGACATGACATGATACGATATGATGCAATACGAAGCAATATGATATGACACAATACTATACGACATGACACGACATGACATGATTCAACATGATGCAATATGAAACCATATGGGGGGGGGGGGGGGGGGGGGGGGGGGGGGGGGGGGGGGGGGGGGGGGGGGGGGGGGGGGGGGGGGGGGGGGGGGGGGGGGGGGGGGGGGGGGGGGGGGGGACCATGTGATATGACACGATGCAATATAATACAATTCTATACGACATGACACAGTATGATACAATATAATATGACACGATACGATATACGATATGATACAAAATGATAATACGATACAATACAATACTAAACCATATGCTATGACACGATGCGATATGATACAATTCTATACGATATGACACAGTATGATACAATATAATATAACACGATACGATATGCGATACGATACGATACAATACTAAACCAATGATATGACACGATGCAATATAATACAATTCTATACGACATGACACAGTATGATACAATATAATATGACACGATACAATATGCGATATGATACAAAATGATAATACGATACAATACAATACTAAACCATGTGATATGACACGATGCGATATGATACAATTCTATACGATATGACACAATATGATACAATATAATATAACATGATACGATATGCGATACGATACGATACTATACAATACTAAACCAATGATATGACACGATGCGATATGATACAATTCTATACGATATGACACAATATGATACAATATAATATAACACGATACGATATGCGATACGATACGATACAATACAATACTAAACCAATGATATGACACGATGCGATATGATACAATACAATAACATATGATACAATACAATACAATATGACATGACACGGTATAATATGACATGATATGATATCATGCGATACGATACAATACAATACTAAACCATATGATATGATCTGATGCATTATGATACAATACATTACGATACAATACAATACGAAATGAAGCGATATGACACAATAGAATACAACATGACACGGTATTATACAATATGAAATGTATCCAGGTGTGTGCCCAGCGATGGATAGGCATCCTGTCTATCTGCCCAGTGCCCAAAACGTTCTCCCTTGGTTCGGAATGAGATCCCTCACTAGTACCAAACACCCACCCACCCACCCACCCACCCACCCGCATCCCTAGTGGACGATTAAACCGAAGATGATGAGATGTTGAGATGAGACGAGGCCTCTGTATGCGGTATATAATATAAAGTGAAGATCTGATAATTAAAACGAGGCATTCCAGTGAAGATGAAACAGAGGAGGCCGTTTTATTGATATATGGCTAGCTTATATAAATCAGCGTATATAATAATGATAAAGGGGGCGGGGGGGGGGGGTCTTTTGCCCGAACATTAAATGTTTGCAAATGCCAGCGTTGCCACAAATTTTTTATCCCCAACCTCGAACCTGACCTGACGCTCAGTACCCCCACTGCCCCGTTCCTCCATCCCGTCCTCCATCATTATTTCCTTTTTCCGGTTATTCAACACACACACACACACACACACACACCGTGTCTTCACAAAGGTGGGAATCTGTTAACAAACGGCCCCTTTATTCCAGCGGTGAGTTCGGCGGGAGTGTTTTTTCTCCGCGGCCGTCTCACCGGCGGGCCCCAGCTGCGACTTTCATTTGACTCTCAGTGTGTGTCACATTTTAATTAGATAAACGCATGCACGCACGCGACTGGCCCGTTATTGCGCGTACTGGCAACCAGAAGCCGAGTGGGCACATGCGGAAGATGACATCTCGCCGAATGACACAAATTACTCGTGGCGTTGAAGTTTTATTTATGAACACAATCTCCCCATGCATCTGCCCATTAATAGAGCGTTCTGTAAATGTTTTCCCGTGTCAGACGTCTGTCTCATCCGTTTTGCTGGAAGGGCTTCTCACGTGCCATGAGAGAACAGAGGCAGGAACACGGATCAATTTAGAAACACAGATCTGAGAACGATGGGCGGCACCGTGGCTTAGTGGTGGGCATGTTCTCCTCTCGGCGCTAGGGATTCCCGGTTTGAAATCCATTCTGGGTGGAGTTTCCATGTTCTCCCCGTGTCCGCGTGGGTTTCCTTCGGGTTTTTCCGGTTTCCTCCCACAGTCCAAAAACATGGATCAAGGTCAATTGAGTTCTTCAAACTGCCCCATATACAGTGTGTCTGTGTGAGTGAGTGTGTGCCCAGCGATAGATTGGCATCCTGTCCTGGGTGTATCTGCCCAGCGCCCGAAATGTTCTCCCCTGAATGGGCGTGGGGAACCCCCCCGTGTCCGTGTGGGTTTCCTTCGGGTTTTTCCGGTTTCCTCTCACAGTCCAAAAACATGGATCAAGGTCAATTGAGTTCTTTAAATTGCCCCATATAGAGTGTGTCTGTGTGAGTGAGTGTGTGCCCAGCAATAGATTGGTGTCCTGTCCTGGGTGTATCTGCCCAGCGCCCGAAACGTTCTCCCCTGGATGGGCAAGGGAACCCCCCCCCCACGACCCTAATAGAGGATAAAGCAGAAGATAATGAATGAATAAATGAATTCCATTCTGGGTGGAGTTTCCATGGGTTTCTGGGTGGAGTTCGCCCCGTGTCCGCGTGGGTTTCCTCCGGGTTCTCCGGTTTTCTCCCACAGTCTAATATGGATCAGGGGCAATTGAATTCTCTAAATTGACTGTGGGAGGAAACCATGTCCATGTGGGTTTCCTCCGAGTTCTCTGATTTCCCTTCCATAATCCAAAAACATGGATTAAGGTCAATGAAATTCTCCAAATTGCCCCATATAGTGTGAGTGTGTATCTGTGTGAGTAAGTGTGTGCCCAGAGATAGATTGGAGTCCTGTTCTGGGTGTAGCTCCCCAGTGCCCGAGACGTTCTCCCTCTGGATGGGCATAGGGACCCCCCCCCAAACCTAGTAGAGGATAAAGTGGAAGATAATAAATGGATGGATGGATGTATTTTTATTAATTAATGATTTTCAGGCAAAAATATTCGTTTGGAGAAAAATAGGATGAACTTTTCTTAATGTAATTTAATGTAAGTCATCGATTGCCACATGTCATCGTTTTATATTACCGGCCTGCAAACCTGGATTTATTCAAAAGCGTAAAAAAAAAAAAGAATACTAATATTTGTTTCTGTCGCTGCATAGTGTTAATCATTTTACACGCTTTAATTGGGTCCATTAGGACTTATATAAACAGCAGTTGTAGCCAATTTACCACCATGGATTTAACTGGGCTGTGACTTGTAAGCTATATCCATTAACATGTTCCTAACGAATTCACAACCATGAAAATTCTAACGGGGTGCTGGAATCAGCCTTTGTCTCTGTAATTAACAATTTGCAATAAAGTGCAGATAAAACGTAATATTAGAAATCGTCTTTCAAGTTTGCTGCTGATGTATAGCAGCATTGTTGAACATCCAACATTGTAGCTCTACGATTCCAGACTGTAGTCCATCTATTTGTGTTCTACAGTACATACTGTGTATGTCCCCTTTACTCTGTTCTAATGGTGAGGACCCCAATAGATCCTAAAGCATCATGTTTGGTGAAAAAATAATTGACAGAGAAAATAATTGTCCACAGGGTCCTAAAGCTGGACTTCTGTAGTAGCTGTAGTTCTAAGCAATTTATTTATATAGCGCTTTTCACAACAGTACATTGTCACAAAGCAGATTTACAGTGTTTAAAGCCTTTAAACCCCCAAAGAGCAAGCCAAAGTGACAGTGGCAAGACAAAACTCCCTGTTGTGTTGTTATTTTAAGAATGAAACCTTGTGAGATATACAATTCCAGACTGTAGTCTATCTGTTTGTGTTCTACAGTACATACTGTGTACTCTCTTCTAATGGTCAGAACCCCAATAGTACCACCACAGAGCAGGGGTTATTGGGTGGGGGCATTATTCCTATCCCAGCAGTGTGACTGAGGTGGAGAAATGAAACTCCAGCAGCACTGCTGCACTAAAACCCCCTCACCACATCAGTGTCACTGCAAAACCGACAATCAACAATCCACCACCCAAATGATACCTGTTCTACAATTCCAGACTGTAGTCTATCTGTGTGTTTGTTGTTGGTTCTCTGTTCTCTGTTGGTCAGGAGCATCACAGAACAGGTATCATTTGGGTGGTGGATTGTTTCTTGTCAGTTCTGCAGTGACACTGATGTATTGAGGGGGGTGTGGTTTAGGGCAGCAGTGCTGCTGTAGTTTTATTTCTCTACGTCAGTCACACTGCTGGGATAGGAATAATGCCCCCACCCAATAACCCCTGCTCTGTGGTGGTACTATGGGGTTCTGACCATTAGAACAGAGTACACAGTATGTACTGTAGAACACAAACAGATGGACTACACTCTGGAACAATGGACAATAAGTGGAGCAAAAAGGGGGCGTGGCCAAACTTTTGACCGGTACTGGATGTCTATGTGAAATATGTGGCGCTAAATTAATGAATTTCTTTGTACAAATAAGCCCCGATGGTATCATGGTTTAACGGCAGGCAGTGATAGGAGAACCGTGATGCTCCGCGGGAAAATAAGTTGGTTTTGGAGCTCGAGCCCTGCGAGTGGTGACAGTGTTGAATGGCCGAGCAACAGCAAGCGTACAGTATTGTTCCGCCTCGCTACTCCGAGCTCAACCAAACACTGCTCAGTGTGAGATTGCAGCTCCTTAAGCATGGTTCTGTTGCACATGGTTTAGCATGACAAATGGAACACATGCTCTAATGTGAAGGCGAACGCCCACACCAAATCGCTGCCTTTGCTGCCGTTTAAGGTAAATCAGCTCTGCGGAAGTGTCTTTCGGTGGGCGTTAGGGACCGAGATTGAGCTCCGTCGTTCAGACTGACCTAAAAAATCTCTGAAAAAAAGAAATCAAAAAAATGGGATACACACAGAGGTCTGTTTACCGTTCTGGCCCGTTGAACATGGGAGTGAGGGCTCCAAGCACACGGGGGAGAAGAAGTGACGTTTGAGGGGCACTTTACAAAACTCGGCCTGAAGAAGATCTTCTGTATCACCTAAAGAGCCTTTGTCAGTCATTGGAAAGCTGTCACCTGCCGGGGAGATACAGCAGGGCTGGTGGATGACAGGCTGGAATTAATGAGAAGAGTATGACAGCAGCCAAAGCAGAATAAAGAGCCAGAGCGGAGGGAGGGAGGGGGGGAAACTGGAACGTTCGGGGCAGAAGGGGCTTTGTTTCCTTTAAAGAATGGAGCCAAAGAGGTCGTGCTGCAGCCGTGTCACCAGAATGGACAAGGACGGAGACGGAGAAGGAGAAGAATGGACAGCCGATAGATGGACTAAGAGACCAGCAAAGTGGCTCTGTCACCATGTAGATTAGGTTCTGTTTCAGGCATTCCAGCGTCCAGCCATCCATTATCTTCAGCTTTTTTCTCTACTAGGGTCATGGAGGGGTTCCTCATGCCCATACAGGGGAGAACGTTTGGGGCGCTGGGCAGATACACCCAGGACAGGATGC
>JAFMOD010000853.1:494352-516588 GCA_019802435.1 Corydoras maculifer | reverse complement strand
CCCCGTGTCTGCGTGGGTTTCCTCCGGGTTCTCGGGTTTCCTCCCACAGTCCAAAAACATGGAACAAGTTAATTGAATTCTCAAAATTGCCCCCTATAGAGTGTGTCTGTGTGAGTGAGTGTGTGCCCAGCGATGGATTGGCGCCCTGTCCTGGGTCTGTCTGCCCAGCGCCCGAGACGTTCTCCCCTGGATGGGCATGGGGAACCCCACCGCGACCCTAATAGAGGATAAGCGGAAGATAATGAATGAATGAAAAAAAACATATACATTAATTTATTAGTGATTATGCTGTGGTAGTGATGGTGCTTATTCTCTCTAAAGCTTTTCACCTAGCACATTTTAAAAATACATTAAATGTGCTATTAGCATGCAAATTATAGATTTGTTAAACTGCGGAATTGTAAAATACTATGTTGGAGGAAATTATTTATTACTGATTTAGGATGTATTAGTTAATAGTGACTTTGGTTAAAACAGTATATATATATATATATATATATATATATATATATATATATATATATATATATATATATATATATATATATATATATATATATATTATAACAGATTCTAAAGAGATTGGAAACTTTGAAACACATCTTTAGTTTATATTTACTACTACAAAGTTAAAAGACACTTGTAAGTCTTCTAAAGCTGCTTATGTACATATTCCCTGCAAATATCCCTTACATATTTTGGCATCTGACTGTACTATTTATGTCAATTTATCCATAAAGTCATTTAATACTAGAACCAGCTACACACAGTCAATATATGTAGTTTTTGCATACAGCTCAAAGCTCAGTTACATAATTAAGCGCTGGTTAAATGATTTAATCACACAAAACCAACAAATCAGCTTTATAGTAGTTTATTTAAAGAATCATGTGTTTGGAAAAACCTTCCAGTCTATATTTTACCACTGTACACACTATGTGCTGCACTATTATTACCCACATCATCTTTAATAGCATTAGTCCTATTTTATTAATTCATTCATTCATTATCTTCTGCTTTATCCTATATTAGGGTCGTGGAGGGGTTCCCCATGCCCATCCAGGGGAGAATTGAACAGAGTTTCGGGCTCTAGGCAGATCCACCCAGGACAGGGCGCCAATCTATCGCTAGGCACACACTCACTCACACAGACACGCACACATACACACTCTATATGGGACAATTTGGGACTTAATTGACTTGATCCATGTTTTTGGACTGTGGGAGAACCAGAGATCCCAGAGGAAACTCACACAGACACGGGGAGAACATGGAAACTCCACCCAGATGGGGATTTGAACCGGGAATCCCTAGTGCTGAGAGGCGAACGTGCTAACCACTAAGCCACCGTGTCGCCTTAGTCCTATTTTACCCTGGCATTTTCCTGTTGAAATGAGGACAAGATGTGATTTTGAGGGAAGCTTACATTGCATCAGTATCATACAAATAAGGAAAAACCTACACTGACTGGCCTTGCACCAACAGAAAATTAACCCTGCGTCACATAGTCTGTGGTTAGAAGGTGTGGTTACATGGCCCGTAACAGATTAATTATATGTTTGTTATGTTTGGTGGGATTAAACAACCAACTGTAGCATACACAATATACTTCCATTTAAACTTGCACACATGTTTTCAGGTGTATATGATAAGAATTCTAAATAGTCATGTAGACAGTTTTATTTTAAAATCAGATTTTAATGAAAACAATTAACAACACCGTTTTCTTTAAATAGTTGATTAGTTTACTTTTTACTTACACTAGTTACATTTTATTGCATTTGATTGAATTTCACAATTGAATGGTCTACTATGGAACCATTATTAACAACAAAAAAATCAGTATTTTATAAATCCAGGTTAGTAGTAGGCTATGATTGAATAACTTTTACTTGACTAGTAATACATACAAAGTTAAATGCTGGATGTATTCCTTCAAGTAGGGGATTGCTTTTGATTTAAAATGTATATCTCCACTTTTTTTTTAATTAAAATGCCTAATGAATTAACTCATTAACTCACATCCATAAAAGATTAGCTATTTTCAGATTGCAATTTTCAGAAATTTTCAGATATTGGAGAAGATTAAAACCCGGCTTGTTTGCAAAAGCATTTTTGCTAAACTTAGCTTTGGCAGAAAGAGATTCTCAAGAGTTTGTATCAATAAATTCCAACGCTGGGTAGCTGAAGAGAGAGCACTCATTTGGTAATGTCTGGATGATACAGTGTGTGATGGCCCATGTGATTCTAATCACATTCTTTCAAAACCCTGAATCATTTAGGTCACATAATAAAATAAAGGTTTTCCATACACATACATGCACACACACACACACACACACACACACACACACACACACACACACACAGAAGGAAGAAAAAGTAAAGTGAATAGATGACAGCTTTCTGCATGAGAGTGCTTGTCTGCAGGAAATTCATTGCTCCCCTTGGGACTGTTTAAGGCTGACTCACACAACATGCACTACCAGCCTTCCTTCCTGAAAAATTCTCTGCTACAAACATAGAGAGAGATAGAGAGTAAGACTCTATCGTTCCAAAAATGCCAAATGGTCAAATTACAGGATGCCTCCTTTCCCAAGATATACACTGCAAGATAAATAAATAAAAAAAGATTTTAAAAAATCTCTCACCTCGCATTAAACTAAACTAACAACTTTGATTAAGGGCTTATTTCTCCACTTCTTCAAGTGATTAAAATGGATTAAATACAAGTGACAATTAAAAAAAATGTATATATATATATATATATATATATATATATATATATATATATATATATATATATATACACACACACACATTAGTAGATAGCCTTAAATTGCAAACATCAGGTTTACAGACTGGAAAAGCAACTTGCAACAGTCAGGAAAATCAAATATGGGCTAACTGATCTTTAAAACAATTGTTGCCCTACGGACATTGAGAATATTTCACAGTACCTACAAAAGGATTTACAATGCACAAAGCAGTGCTAAGCTTATTGTAATCCAATGAACTGTATGAAGAATCAAAAAGGAGAAGGAAGGAACATGTATACGTTGAAATGTGTGATTAATCATGTGCTCAGCAATGTTGTTTTTTATCTGCCATGAAATGTTTGATCAGGAAGTGTACAACTTGTATCTTACCGCATATCTCAGTAAATATTGTTTTATTTGATATAATATGTAACTAAAATATACAACCTGTCATCACTCATGAAGGATGCTCTTTGAACAATCAGTTACCAAAATCCCAAACTTTTGGCATTAGGAAACAATAAAAAAAGAAGAAATGTAGAAATGATGTAGTCAGTCATATATATTTTTTAAATCAAGTAGAGGAACTAATATTGAAATACACAATCTGATAGCTATATTATGGAAATATTTTATATTTTGCAGTTTTAAAACAAACACCCAAACTGATTATTTCTGATAATTTGCCTTCAGTGCTCACACTTTTTAAAGTATTTAAAGTCGGTTAAGATGACTCATGGCTCCAGCAGGAGAGATGCCAGTATGATGGTTTATAAAACTTTATCAGAAGGTAAATAATCACAAAATGTTGTGAAAGATGTTTTGTTTTTTGTGAAATGGAGCCCAGACAAATGGGGCAAATGTCATGTAATGAAAAAAAACAAGGTTACAGTGAACAAAATAAAAAGCAAGCATGTACTCTAGGTGAATGGATGGAAGTGATTTTCATGGATGAATCACAAATCTGCATTGTGCAAGGTGATGATACCTGTACTTTTGCTTGTTTTCAGTACAATACAATTTATGAAGATGACTGTGGATATTTATATGTGGTCTTTATATAGTCATTCATGACATAAGCTGCATGTCAGGTAAGGGGAGGTGGCAGTCAACATTCTTATTCAATCAATCACTACACTCTAAATCTACTGGGCTTGTTCTTCACCTATTAAGTACAAATGAAATGACTATTTCAAACTAAAATTGCTCCTGTTTTCTTATTTTTGCTATTTGTTTTATTTTATACGGATACAATTTTATATGATTATATCTGTCTTTGCAAATTTTTTTGTATTCACGTATATTAATTATTTTAGTTTATATTTTGCTTTTATTTATATTCTAAAACTGGCGGCACGGTGGCTTAGTGCTTAGCACATTCGCCTCTCAGCACTAGGGATTCCTGGTTCGATTCCCCATCTGGATGGAGTTTTCATGTTCTTCCCATGTCCAAGTGGGTTTCCTCCGGGTTCTCCGGTTTTCTCCCACAGTCCAAAAACATGGATCAAGTCATGGATCAATTTCACAACCCCAGTAACTGCTTTATTAAGATGGAAATCAGACTTGACTACATTAAAATGAGGAACACTGACAGTATACAATAAAATGCAAAACCCTCTAACAGAATAACAGAGCATACCTTATTAAAATTCATTAATTGTTTTTAATGTAGTCCATAGGCTTGTTCAGAAGCAACAAACTAAAATCTGGTTGGTGGTGGAGATAACTAAGGGATTTTAAAATTTTCCAAAAATAGGGAGAAATATGTTTTAAATAAATAAATGAATGAATGAACAAATCATAAATGCATGCCGGGCGGCACGGTGACTTAGTAGTTAGCACGTTCGCCTCTCAGCACTAGGGATTCCCGGTTAGAATCCCAATCTGGGTGGAGTTTCCATGTTCTCCCTCTGTCCGCGTGGGTTTTCTCCGGGTTTTCCGGTTTCCTCCCACAGTCCAAAAACATGGAACAAGGTCAATTGAATTCTCCAAATTAGCCCATATAGAGTGTGTTTGTGTGTGTATCTGTGTGAGTATGTGTATGAGTATGTGCCTAGCGATAGATTGGCACCCTATCCTGGGTGTATCTGCCCTGCGCCCGAAACAACCTTAGTACAGGATAAAGCGTAAAATAATGGATGGATAAATCCATGCCATAAAAGGTCTGATACTCAGTTCCACTACCATATAGTTCGCTTCGTAGTAAGCACAGTTACATTTTATTTATATACATTGTTACTTCCCTTTAATTTGTTCCCAACAAAACCAAAACAGAGATGGTATTATTTGGGTGGATCATTCTGCAGTGACACTTAAATAGTGATGGTGTGTAACTGTGTGTTGTGCTTGTACAATTTAACACAGAAGAGGTTTTAAAAACTGTTCAGAAATTGTAGCTCGTTTGTTGCGGCACAATTTGTATTAGTCATCCTATAATCCTTTAACAGTACCTACAAAATACTGCTGACCAAATGCTGGTGTTTGAAAACTTTTAATTAGTGGATTATTCTCAATCTTTCATTGATATTAATGCTGCATCTAAACTAATCATTTCAGTGCAACACAAAATAAAAAAACACCACTGTGTCAAAATGATATATCACCCAAATTATACCTGCTTTGTGGTCACCATTATAGAACAATGTAAGATGGTTTAAATACGTCCTAAATTTATTTTCTAATACCGAACATGACTCATGATAGTGCTATGTGCTATCAAATAATTTTAGGTCTGACATGTTGATAATAGTTATCAAAGGTTAAATCTCTAAACTTTGCATATTGCAGCATTTGACTGTATCAAAATGTACAAAGCATAAATACTGAATATAACCATGTTATATATATGAATATAACATATATTAAACGCTGACTTAAATGCTGACTTAATGTCGTAGATTCGGCGGCACGGTGGCTTAGTGGTTAGCACGTTCGCCTCTCAGCAGTATTCCCGGTTCGAATCCCCATCTGGGTGGAGTTTCCATGGTCTCCCCGTGTCCGTGTGGGTTTCCTCCGGGTTCTCCAGTTTCCTCCCACAGGCCAAAAACATTCATTCATTCATTCATTATCTCCCGCTTATCCTCTATTAGGGTCGCGGTGGGGTTCCCCATGCCCATCCAGGGGAGAACGTCTCGGGCGCTGGGCAGATAGACCCAGGACAGGGCGCCAATCCATCGCTGGGCACACACTCACTCACACAGACACACTCTATATGGGGCAATTTTTGAGAATTCAATTAACTTGATCCATGTTTTTGGACTGTGGGAGGAAACCAGAGAACCCGGAGGAAACCCACGCAGACACGGGGAGAACATGGAAACTCCACCCAGATGGGGATTTGAACCGGGAATCCCCAGCGCTGAGAGGTGAACGTGCTAACCACTAAGCCACCGTGCCGCCTGGCCAAAAACATGGTTCTCCAAATTGCCCCATATAGAGTGTGTTTGTGTGAGTGAGTGTGTGCCCAGCGATAGATTGGCGCCCTGTCCTGGGTGTATCAGCCCCACCCCACCGCGACCCTAATAGAGGATAAAGCGGAAGATAATGAATGAATGAATGTCGTAGATATATATTGTTAGATGGGAACAGACCAGTACTTCTACCAGTAAATTTAAACAAAAAAGAAAACAGTTAACAGAAAGTATTTTTTCAACAATCACCTGACAACTACCTTGAAAGGTCTGACAACTTCTGAAACCTAACAATCACCTAAAACTGTCTGCTCATATGTACTGATACCCCAGAAAGATCTTGCCTCCATAAACAATTTATTAAAATTTGTCTTCTAATTGGAAAATGTAATAAGAAGCTCTTTTATACATAAGGCTGTATGTATTAAAACAAAATGTATTAGACAATGATGTACAATACTAAACTACAATTTAGTAAATAGTGATAAATGATCTTTGAAATTTCATTTGGCAACATCATCATATCTTATTTATTTCAGAACTGAAAAAACTTTGTCCAGCTGATTAAGAATAATGGCAATCCCACATTTAAATCTAGAAGCTTATTCTTATTAAATTGAAGTATACTTTTTTAGGACTTACCATTTGCCATGATGAACTTGTGCACCTCCTTTGCAAAATATTCATCCTTGTCCTGTATTGGTGTCGAGAGATAAACTTCACTCTGCTTCTCCTGACCCAGCTCCACTGTACTGTTGTAAAGGGAGATGATGGCCTCAGGAATGTCCGTGGTAATATCTTCTTCCTCGGGCTCTGGCTTTTTGGCCATCCGAAGCTTACTGAGTATCTGTCCCCGAATGGCTTCAATTCGTTTTTTTTTCACCACTTCTAGGTCTAATGTTTTGCAGGTAGACATGGCTCCAACCGTAGATGCCAAAAAAAAGTTTGCTAGTACTAACCACAATAGCCTCATGTCTGTGATTTGTTGAATCTCCTTCACTGAAGAAGCGGTCAGAAGAAGTGGCAAGAATGACGTCAGGTGTGGGTCACTAAAGTCTTTGTAAAAGATGCTGGGAAGTTAAATAAAAAACACTAATGGGTGTTGTGGTTCTGTTGGCAGTGGAAAACACCTGTAAAACAGAAATCTATTAACACTAGAGGGGAATCCCAGTAACACAAACCATCATTGTCTTTGTCCTGTGTCCAGACAGCACACACGAGAGGTGGACAGCTCAAGAGTTTGTGTGAGACTAGTCCTTACACTGTAGTTTTAGCTAAATGAAACAAGAAGTTTCCCTCTCCCACACACTCTTACTCAGTGGGTGGACGCTGACAAAGTTCCCCAGGGTCTAAGCACAGTCGATGTCAGAGTAAAGCAAGTAAACACTAAATACACAAGCATTTACTCAAAGCATAGATATGTGTGGCTAACTGTTAGTATTTCATTAGTTCTTGGTTTTAGTACTGGCACAGGAGCACACAGGAGCACTTTCTTCAAAGGTTTAATTGTTGTAAAATAATAGATGTCTCTCTTTGTTGAATATTCTTTCCCTCCTTCTGGGCTTTGCTGCTGCCAGGAATAAGGCTTTTGTCAAAAAAAAAGATAAATTCTCTGCAAGTGTTCTTCAGGTAGAAACAAGGCCAAAAGGCTGTCTTTCCTTATAACTTCCTTTTGGTAATTTTTGGCTTTCTAAGCAGTGTTTGTCAGTGGGTCATAATAACCTCTATCACTTCTGCCATTCAATCATCCACAGAGAAATACATTGACAGATGGACTCTGGTTTTCTTTGCTTGTAAGACTGTATTCTGCAGTGGCTCTGACACAACATGTCCTACAGGAAAGGAGCAGAGAGCATAAACTGAAAAGCTGAGTTGCCAAAGTTCAAAAACAAATTTTGCTTAATCAGAGGTGAAGCAAAATTATAGTGTTCCTCATCTGTGGTATATACCTGATTAGCCTAATCTGTAATTAAAAAAATTCTCTTAACTGAGTGTAAAAGGATAAACTCTATTTTAAAGCCCAAACTCTATTTTAACTTTCAGTCTCAATGAATTTATTGTAGTAAATGAACATGTGGGAAATGTCATTTTGAATAGAAACCACTACTAACATAAAAAAAAGATAAAGTCTCAAAAGTTTAGCAAGTACCTTTTATCATTAGTGCAGATTCCTCTGGACAAGCCGTTGTCCATCACAAGTTAAAATATACCAATCTTCTTGCCAGAAACACACCCAACATACTACATCAAACACACACACACACACACACAATTGTTTTCCGTCGGCTGTTGAATGAGGGAATCTAAAGGAAAATGAATCTTCTTGGAAAAATACCCTGTAGTTTTCCTGCCTAGTGATGCAACAGGTCAAACAAACCGTCTCACTCACATTAATGGAGTCACATGCGCTGTTGTAAACAGAGGAGAAAAAGAAGCAGGAGCCAGGAACAAGAGCTAGTAAGCAAGCCCTGGATGAAAATGTAGTGTCAGTAGCAACAGCAGGAGCCAGAGAAGTTATGAGCAGTGTGTAAGCCTTGGGGTCAGGTTGCACTCCCTCTCCCTC
The DNA here is from genome assembly GCA_019802435.1 of Corydoras maculifer. Classification (NCBI taxonomy): domain Eukaryota; kingdom Metazoa; phylum Chordata; class Actinopteri; order Siluriformes; family Callichthyidae; genus Corydoras; species Corydoras maculifer. The sequence continues at coordinate 507,856 of JAFMOD010000853.1, read as the reverse complement.
TTTTTTTCCTTGTTCCCTTTGCTCTGTCTTCTTCTATGTTACCAGTCGACATTAACCACTCTTCACAGCCCTTTCGTGCTTTTTCTTTCTCTGTTGTGTGCTCAAAGCTGCTTTTTAAAGATCTAGTAGAGACCTCTCTCTGCTCTCCAACTGTGTGTCAAAGCTGGTGAAAATATTTGTGCAAATGCTACAACTTTCTGTCTTGATTTCGCTCATTGCTGCTCTTCCTTTTTTTCTGGTTCCTGTTACCTCACTAATAGAGCTGAGAGCTCTCCGCCCAGGAAATGAGACTAACGGACTGTGTAAAACATCTGCTTTTCACATAGCACACAGTATTAGCCCACAGCTACATTAGCTTCTAAACACCTAGATTATGGCATAAAGTATTTGTCACTTCTTGTGCTTTCTTTTTTTCACAATTATCCACCCTAAAGAAAGTCAGAACAGACAGGTTAATGTGCATAAAACTGTAAAACTGGTGTAGCCCAACAAACCTCACCCCTCACCCACACACTAATTAAGTGCTGGTAATACATATTTATCCCATTGACTTGGACCCCGCCACCCAAAGAGGATAAGACACCCACTTAATCTTCGCTCTCTCAAGTTTCTTTTTCTAAAAAAATATTAGGGAAGTTATTTTTTATGCCACTGTCTTTTTGGCTTGCTTGTTAGGGTTTTAAAACTGTAAAGCTCCTTAGAGAAAATGGAGTGTTATATAACGTGCTATATTACCGTATTTTCTGGACCATAAGGCACACCGTATTATAAGGCGCAGTCTGAATTACGGGGTATATTTCTGTATTGGACCCACGTATAAGACGCACCATACTATAAGGCGCAGTCTCAATTACGGACTCTATTTCTGTACGGTACTTATTCTATGCGGCACCGTATTATAAGGCACTTGCTAAAACATACGATCTACAAGAAAAGTAAAACGGTGATTTATAATTGAAGTTTATTCTACTACTTGACAAAACACACATTATTTTTATCACTCTTCTCCCACAAATCCGGTGTTCCCTCTCATCAATGTCCAAGTCCGTCTCGTCACCAGGCGGCTGTTCAGCAATGATGCCGGCTTTCGCGAAAGCTCGGACAACAGTTACAGCAGAAACCTTAGCCCAGGCATCCACAATCCATTTACAGACGGTGGCGTAACTCGCCCGCCGCTACCTCTGAGTTTTAGTAAACGTGTGTTCGCCATCTATCATCCATCGCTCCCACGCCGCCCGGAATTTTACTTTAAATGCCCTGTTTACGCCAATGTCCAGCGGTTGGAGTTCTTTATTTAATCCTCCCGGAATGACGGCAAGCTCCGAATTAATTTTCTTCACTCGGCTTTTCTGTGAGATGAGCGCGCATGGAGTCACAGATCAGATGCATGGAAAAAAACACCCGGTAGCATAACAATATTTTTATAGATTTTGGAACTCAGTACACGTATAAGGTGCACCGGATTATAAGGCGCATGTACGATTTCTGGGAAAATTTTAGGCTTTTAGGTGCGCCTTATAGTCCGGAAAATACGGTACCTTGAACAATCATGAAGCTCCAGCTTGTCCAAGAAGCACTCTCAAATAGAAAATATTTTTGCCAGATTTAACAATTTTTAAACAATTTCAATTATTAATAAACTAGTAACAGCCTATATAATTTATCCTATTACCAATAATATAACATTTTCAGAATGCATTGACATTTGGTTTGTTATAAAGCATGACACAAAATAGTTTTGTGACCTACTAAAGGCTTTCAAAATTAAAAAAAAAATTGTATGCAACTCCAAGCACACAATGGCCAGAGCGAAATATCAAAGGCCTACTAATTTTCAACAAAAAATTATAAACAATATTATTTATTTAAAATAACACAGCAGTAATGTTATATCCAGCTGTTCCATCAAATGTAATCAAAGTTTATGATGAAATGTGTTTTTGAGCATGTTACAGTTACAAATTAAAATTTTTCTTTTATGACGATTGTAACAATTTTATATGCTTTCAGGACCTTTGGCATTGAGTTTTTTGAAGGTATGATTCATTCATTTATTCATTCATTATCTTTCGCTTTATCCTCTATTAGGGTTGCGGTGGGGTTCCCCATGCCCATCCAGGGCATTAATAGTAACATTAATACATTAATAATTAAGTTTTACTTGAAATCATTGGATAACATGCCTAATTGGTGAAATGCATACATACATATATAAATGTATAAATGTTTTTGCTGTAAGCTTTAATATATGTAGCAAGAAAACACCAAGTTAAAAAAAAATGATACATTATAGCATTTACAGTAATAAGGCAATATTGCATTGGTATCATCAATTTAAGCTCTGTTTTGATTTAATGAGTTCCCAGTGCTGTTGTATGAAACAATTGCGCCATCGAGTGGACTCTAACGTAGATCAACAAAACTCAAGTCAAACATGCTTGACAACAGTGTTGATAATCATACTGCCCATGTTCTGTTAGCTTCATGGAGGAAAGAAGCTACATGTAATTGTAAACTTTGCAAAATTATACTTATCACAATAAGGTTAAAATAGTAATACCACTAATTAAAGGCTTTTAAAATAAATATTATAGAGTTGATTCCACTGCCATTGCATGTATAATTACACACACACACACACACACACACACACACATACACACACACACACACATATAAACATGTTCACACATATATACACATTTTAACTGTCAGTTTGTCATGTCCAACTATTTAAAAATATTTTTATATTTTATTTATAGGATCATAGTTTTTGTCATATATATAAAATCAATAATCCATTTTTTTTTTGTTTTTGTCAGGCAGAGTCAGCATGTGTCAAAAGCTGTCATGCAAACATTTGTTCTGTCATGGCTGTTTGATCATAATCTTGCAACTGTCCCTTATTGCAATCATGTAAAAATAGTAATAACAACTACAACTACTACAATTACAACATTAACTTGAATTGTATTGTGCACAGAATTTTTTTCAATAATCGGGTTTATGCCCATTTCATTTAATCAAACAGATTTGTAATCAAATTTAGTGTAAATTTTAATTGTTCTTTGTTTTTTCAATATGCTGAAAATAAGAGAATGACAAACAGGGGTGTTCATAAACCTGCTCTGTTGACAGCAGATAATTAAAGGATTTTTTAAATTTGTCACAGAGCCCAGGTTATTTAAAAAAAATTTTTAAAAAAACCTGTGCACAAGAGAGAGGTAATCAAAAGCTGAAATGTTAAATGTGAAAAAAAGACATTGTTAGTCTTTATACAGTCAAATTAATTTAGAAATGGCCTTATATGTGCACAAGAAAATGTTAAATAGTATTTTAAATCATTTTAAATTAATGTTGCTGCTGCTTCTGCTCAGTGACTAATGACTTCTTAGTTGTGGTTCCTAACAGTTACTTCTTTGCCAAATAATACCGGGTGTCCGATTTTTAGACAAAACGAAGCAGTTGTGGAAGTAAATTTAAGCTTTAAATCCAGGCCTGCTTGAACCCTAACTGAGAATATACCCCTAGACAAAATTCTTTAATTTAGAAGTTAATGCAAGTACTACAGTGGCAGGTGCTGTAATCATTCAGGAGAATGACAGGAGAGTGGATCATATTCAAATTTTTCATTCATTCTTTATCTCCCGCTTTATCCTCTATTAGGGTCGTGGTGGGGTTCCCCATGCCCATCCAGGGGAGAACATTTCGGGCGCTGGGCAGATAGATCCAGGACAGGGCACCAATCCATTGCTGGGCACACACTCACTCACACAGACACACACTCTATATGGGGCAATTTGGAGAATTCAGTTACATTTACATCTACATTTAGTCATTTAGCAGACGCTTTTATCCAAAGCGACTTACAAATGAGAAAACCACAAGTCAGAAGCCATGAAGAAAACCAAGTATACTGTAAATTCCACCATTTTGCAGTGGTGAACGCCACGGAGTGCGTTTCAGCTCCTCGGTAAGGTGGAATCGCCAGGCGGCGATCATCGCTGGAGCGAAGTGAACGGGTCGGAGTATATTTTGAAAAGATGGAGTGAAGGTAGGAGGGGGAAGATCCAGAAATGGTTCTGTATGCTAGAGTCAGTGACTTGTACTGAATGCGAGCAGCTACAGGGAGCCAATGGAGGGAAGTGAGTAATGGAGTGACATGAGTTCGCTTGGGCTGGTTAAACACAAGTCGGGCTGCAGAGTTTTGAATTAGTTGAAGAGGTCGGATTGTGGAAGCTGGGATACCGGCAAGTAGCGCATTACAATAATCGAGCCGGGACCCCCCCCCCCCCCCCCCCCCCCCCCCCCCCCCCCCCCCCCCCCCCCCCCCCCCCCCCCCCCCCCCCCCCCCCCCCCCCCCCCCCCCCCCCCCCCCCCCCAAACAAGCAGTTGGGTAGCATGTTCAGTCAAAAAGGGTATGATCGTCCTTATGTTGTAAAGGAAGAATCTACAGGAACGGGCAGTTTTGATAACATGATCAGAGAGTTTAAGGTGGGAGTCTATTGTGAAACCAAGGTTCCGGACCGAATCGCTTGGGGAGATTGTGGAGCTATCAATTTGAAAGATCAGGTCAATTGAGTTGATCCATGTTTTTGGACTGTGGGAGGAAACCGGACAACCCGGAGGAAACCCACGCAGACACGGGGAGAACATGGAAACTCCACCCAGATGGGGATTCGAACCAGGAATCCCTAGCGCTGAGAGGTGAACGTGCTAACCACTAAGCCACCGTGCCACCCAGATTCAAATTTTAAATGTTTATTTAATTTTAGCAAATAAATAAAACAAAAGCAATTGCCCTATGAATTAGAAAATAAAATATCAAAAGGGTAAAGTGTGCTTACCAAACTGAACTGAACAGCCCCCTAAAAATTCCTAGCTGCTCCTTATATTGAGGGGATGGCTAGGTTCAAACAGTCCCCAAAAACACGATGGCCAGCACAGTCAAAACAGTCACCAAGCCAAGTCGATAGCAATGGTGGTAACATAATTTACATGCTCAAGTAACGCTGTGAAAGCATCAGGTCCACTTTCTGAAGCCAACATATGATTTTCTACAAGCTTCTTTAATGGCTCGACGCTGGAAACATGATTGGCTTTAGATATGCATGTATAGTGAATTACTGGTGTATTTGCACAATTACTACATTTCTGCTATTATTGTTATGTGCTTAAATGAATATTTTTGTGCGCGTAGATCTGTTTTTCATTGTACTCATTATATTATTGCAATAATGCATAGATGGTTACTGTTATGCCGTGTTGTGAATTTTAGAAAGTCAGTCAGCATGAACTCTCCACTTGTTGAACTTTCCGTGTACATACAGTGTATCATCCCTATTGGCCTCGTGCCTTATGGGTAATGCAGTTCTCTTAATTCAGCATATAATAACACCCTTTTAAAAAAGAAATGTATTTTTATTTAACCCAACAGAACCAAATACATTCCAGAACAAATATACCTCGCATTACCTTGTGTAAGGAGTGCTAGGCACTCCTCACCAGTTTTCGTTTTCATTTAGTTATTTTTCGTTTATTGGTTCATTTAGTTGATGTATTTGTTATTTTCATTGGTTGCTTTTGTTTCTCACATGGTTTGTGCTTTCTGTTTCTGTTCCGTCGGAGTCTGGCATTATTTTTCGTCACGCGTGTTCCGAATCTCTCCCTTGTTATGTGTCGATTCATTGAATCATGAAATACCTTCTCACTTACCTGCGCCTCCTGGATCCTCTGCTCTACAGTGTGTACTTTTTTGCCTTTGCGGACATGTCGCTGACACCTTATATATATATATACCTTATATATATATATATATATATATATATATATATATGTATTTTTTATTTTAACTCAACTAAACTTAGGGTGACCATATTCCAATTCACCATATGTGGGACGAATACTATGTTTGTGTGGGACAATGTGGGACACCAATGCAATATATATATATATATATATATATATATATATATATATATATGACCTAATTTTCATTGTTTTGTGTTGGTGGGCGCGCCCTTAACATGCGTCCGCTTTCCCGATTGGTTGACATTCAAACAGCCCGCCTCTTCCCCAATAACGAACAACACAGCCATACAATGTCGGATTATAAAACACGCAAAAAAAACTGGAGTCTGACTTTCAATAACAATGCGGGACAACGTTTCAATTTGCGGGACGCGTGAAAAGTAATGAAATTGCGTGACTATCCCGCACAAAGCGGGACATCTGGTCACCCTGCCTAAACTACAGTCTCAAGCATTCAACAGCATTCAATGAGTCTTTTAGGAGGCTGAACATCTCCTGGCACATCTGGGTCTGTCAGCTGTTCAATATATTGTGGTCAGCCCATACAGGCGTTAAGTCTCTGGTTTGAGATGTCATGTCGAGCCGTTCCACCCCTGCCTAGCCTGATATTTGTGGCTGGAGGTTGATGCGATGCCTTCTTAACGATCCTCCATGCTCAGTCTGAACTTCATATGAGCGTGGTGCCACCGCTCTTTGCACTGAGCCATGCATGCTCCAGACACCTGTTACCTGTTATCACTGATTCTGACATGTTCTTCTGGTTTTAAGACAGGCAATTGCTTTGCTCTTTTATCATGTTTCTGTTTTTGTTTCTCATTTACTTTGTCCATTCGGATTTTATGTGCTCCTTTGGGTGTTAATAGGTCTTCATGCATTGGCAGATTGGTTCGTATTCGTCGTCACATTAGCATTTGGCCATTCTGCAGTGGTGCACTCTTGTAGATCATCAGACTGCAATGAAAGTCTTCTTTTCCATCAAGTGCTTGATAAAAACTGTGACTAATTTTACTGATCTCTCTGCAAGGCCATTAGATGGAACACCATGTCTTGCAAATACTTCTTCAAGAACACAATGACTGCTCTGCTTGATGTTGTTTGCAGTGTTGCCACCTCAGGGTACTTTGAGAGATAATCTGTCACAACTATATAACCATTGCAGTCAAACAGATCCCCTCCTACTCTGTAAAATGGTCTCTATGGCACAGGGTATGTCATAAGTGGTTCTGCTTGTTCGTAGCATGTCTTTATGCATTGAAGATGGCATTACGAATTTGTTGCTCTTGAACACAAAATCGTCAACCTCAGACAGTTCTGTTCTGCAGGTCCAGTAGTCTTAAACTCGCAGTTCACATTCACTCTTGTGTTCAGGCCAGCCTCTTATAATCATCCTCTTCAACTCCTCCAAAGTCTTGTCCTTTTCAGTTTCTTGTCTGATCTGTTCTGTTTTTTCATCTGACACAGGTATTGATGTCATCATCATGTTAAAATATGCCTGTATGTCAGCACATTTCTCTTTGTCTGGCTTCTCCTGTTTGTCAACTGCCCCAGCCGCATACATCTATTTTCATGTAACTTGAAATTCTCTCTCTTGACTGCTTTATTATGAACACTAGGATCCAGACATATGTGCAATGCACCATTTGTCTTCTGTATTATAACTGGTAAGCAGCCAATTCCTTCGAAAACCTCCATAAACTCTGCCATGAGTGTGTCTTAATTATCGGTCTGTGTTGCCACCACAAACACTCTCCTCACCAGATTGAGCTTTTCGCATGCTATTAGACCTAATATAGGTTGTACTTTCTACAATCAGCAACTGTGCTTTTAAGATCTGACCTTTGTGTTGGAAAGTCGCTATGCAGCTGCCACTAACTAGCACACTTTCTCTGTGTAGCCTGTAACTTCACTGGATGAATCTTGCTATTTATCTTTATGTAACCAGCGATTTGGCACCATCTACTGGTTCATGTGCCAGTAGTAAGTTTCTATATCTCAGCCCTCGGTTTTTTATGCAATGGCTTTAAAACCTCAGGGTTTACACACCTGACACTAGTCTGCACTAATGCGAATCGACCTCAGTCCAAGAGCATAAAACTAGGAAGAAGTTGGTATCAGGGATACGCTTTGAACAACCGTAGTTCTCTGTGAGGGATTGGAACAAAGTTCCCGGCGAGGTAGGGTTGCGGTTCACTGTTTAATATGTCGTTAATAAAATAATTTTAGTATATTGTTGCTTTTTGTTGGGTTTTTTTTTTTTAGACTCGTGGGTTTTCTGTGTGGCGCCTGGCTGCTGGGTGTGTACAGTATAAAGGAGCATGATTGGTAGGTTTCTGTAACGGGCTACATGTGTATGTATGCTTGTGTATACAAGAACACAGGTATGATTTATGCTTTTCAATATATTTTATTAAATTAAATATCCTATGTATGAAAGTGTAATTTGTTCACATGTGTGTTACAGGACTGACCGTTGCTGTTTTGCCTGTCATCTGTTTTAATTTATTATTTTATAGGTTTCTGTTTTTGTAACCATGGAACATAACTGACAATGACTCAGAGTGCTAATTTATCTGCAGGAGTTTAATAATTGGTTTGACGTACTGGCTGTCCATTTAATAGTGTATTATGTTTATGTCTATGATCTATTTTTAACAGAGCCTGTGAAGGTGGGACTGGGTTGGTTTTCTACATTGCATGACGTGAACCAAGAGTAAAGCTAATAAGCACTTTAATTTTATTCTGTGAGTTGCTGTGTAGTATTTGTGTGTGAGTCTTAAACAGTTGAGCACTTTCTGGGGCTGCTGTGCTGAACTTCCTCCCTCATATCCAGGTAACCACTGTTAGGCTATTAAGTAATTGCTGTTGACATTTTATTGGACCGACCGCCAATACTTTTACTTTTAATTAGTTTTTTTGTATTGTGTTAAATTTATTTTATTATTATTGATATTATAATAAAGATATTGTGTGTGAATATAGTTTTGTTAATGGTTTTACTGAAATTTTGACATTGTAATAAACATTCCCAGTCACTGAAACACAAGTCTCTGTTCATTTATATGGTCAGCTTTGTGTGGGTGCATATCTATTACACTGAGTCTTAAGGGGTGGGGAATTAGGTGGCGTAGTCTGGTAAGTTGACCCTCTAACTGGGGGTTGTCACGGACAACGGGTTCACTTGTGCTCCACTATCCAACATAAACGGTATTAGTGTCATATTTACAATCACTGGAACAATCCATTCTTTTTTTTTTTAGCATTAAAACCTGCACTACATCTACAAACAGCTCTTCTGTTTCTTCATCCACAGTATGCACTTTCTTTGAGTCACCACAATGCAGCATCTCGCATAATTTTTTTTTTTTTTTTGCCACAGTTATTACAAGTTTTTGTGGACGCAGGACATGGTTCTTGGTGCATGACTACCTCCACATTTCTTACAACTGCCTTCTGCCCCCTTTTCTCTGTTCTGTTTTACTTGCTATTTCTTAGGCTGCTCATTTGATTTTACCGCACATATCGCCATTTCAGTTTGTTAGTTCTTTGACCTGCTCGCGTGAGCTCTGCACGGCTCTGTACAAATCCATAGTCCTTTCCAAAATAAAAAATTTCTCTCTAAGCAATCTCTCTCTCCTAGTCCATTTTCAGCAATTCCATATACAATGCGGTCTTTTATGAGCGAGTCTCTCAGGTCTTCAAACTCGCAGGACTTGCTCAAAGTATACAGTTCTGTACTGATCAAAAGCAATGCCAAAATTTTGGTCACAGAAAAAGAACTTGTATTTCTCAAATGTTTTATTTTTGGTGGGCACAAAGTGTGCTTCAAACATCCGCATGACTGTCTATTTTGAGTTCAGCTGGTTTAATGTGAAAGCTATTGTAAATAACAAACAAATCTTTCCTAATTACATGCTTAACTTCTTCATGACTGTGGGGCTGTCGGTTGTGAGACAATAGATACTAATGTTAAAGTCGGGCTAAATGTAAGGGTGTCCTTACTGTCAAAAAAGAGATCACATAATCTCTTTGTAGCAGTCTCGGGACATTGTTTAACTCATTACAAGCATAGACCGAGAGCTCCAGTAGTCGTTTTTTTTTTTTTATGGGATTCGTGTACTCTGCAGGCGGTGATAGTCTTAAATAGTCTTAATTCTATGCTGAATAAGCAAAGAAAACTCTGAAGCCTACTAGGGACTCTACGCTTTACGAAAAAACAAAAACAAAAGTGCTTATATATTGCTTTTTTTACTGTACTAAGTAATGAAATGTGTAAATAAATATTTAAAACAAGAAATGACAAAATTATTATCATACCTTGGCATGCTCAGTAGGTCCTACTACTTTCTCTTAAAACATAACATCTCTGCTGAGTTCAGTCTGAGGATGGCTTTTAGCATCCACCGTCTTCCAAACTATCCCATTCTTTGCTTTTATGCCTGGTGTGTTGTTCTCTGCCACAAAATGTTTTTTTCTGGAACGGCTGGGTTGCTCTTCTTCAGATGATCCATCATTATCCATTTCTGTTTTGGAATCATCCACTGTATAAAGGGAAAGCTCCTCTCCACCGTTTGAGTCGCATTCATCATCCATAGCCATCCAAGCCAGCATACCAGAGGACACCAGCTACACGCACATGCCAGAGCGCACCAGCAACACCCGCCTCCCAGAACGCGGCACCCTTGCCAGCCTTCCAGAGCGTACCACCCTCATCAGCCTGCCAGAGCGTGCCACCCTTGCCAGCCTGTGAGAGGAAACCAGCCACTCCAGTCTGCCAGAGCATGCCAGCCTGCCTGTGTGTGCTGAATCCACCAGCCTGCCAGAGTGTGCCACCCACGCCAGCATACCTGAGCACACCAGCCACACCTACATGCCAGTGCGCACCAGCCACGCCAGTATACTTGACCATTCCAGCCTGCCTGAGTGTGCTACGCATGCCAACCTGCCAGAGCTCACCACCCTTGTCCGCCTGCCACAGCACGCCACCCATGCCACAGATCCACCAGTGTGTGCTCCTGCCGAGGTCCCCCGAGCGTGCAAACCCTCCAGACTGAGTTAGAGCGTGCTGCACCTGAGTCGCGCTGCAAGGGAGCGTTACCTATAGAGTGTGAGGATGTGTGTGGTGTAAATGTCTCTGACCCCTGTGTTCTTTTACTCCTCTGTTGCTATGTCTATGGGTCTGGCAGTTGGTGTCTACATGTTTTGCATGCAGGATGGCGTCTCCGACATGGAGGGGCAGGGCACTGTGAGCATTGATTAGGCTTGTCCAAATTGTAGGTTTATGCACCATTGCAGGCCTTTAAAGGATCTTAGATCTTGATGTTTGCGGGACTCCAGAGCAGTTTTATATACCTTTTTGCTGGTTTGTAATAGTGTTTTACCAGCTACTCTATTAATCAGAAAACTTTCTCATTATACTTTTATCTGCACAAAATATCTATGCTCTGAATCAGCCACAAATATCTTTCACAGTACAATGGTCACACTTTTTTTGTGAAAAATCTAATGTTTTTATATGTTGTTCAAAGAGATCCTTTTTCTTTCCCATATTGGGAAAGAATTACAAATTAAAAATTGTTGCATAATGAAATTCGTGCCATGGCACAGAATGATATTTTCTTTTTTTGGACAGTTGTATTTACTGTCTTTGCTATTGCTTGTTTATTATTCATTCATTCATTATCTTCCGCTTTATCCCATATTAGGGTCGCGCGGGGTGGGGGGGTGCCAATCTATCGCTGGGCACACACTCACACACACAAACACACTCTACATGGGGCAATTTGGAGAACTCAATTGACTTGATCCACATTTTTAGACTGTGGGAGGAAACCGGAGAACCCGGAGGAAACCCACGCGGACACGGGGAGAACATGAAAACTCCGCTTGTTTATTAGTTATTGTTAATTAGTATGAGCGTGATTGCCCATCATGTGTGATTCTTTTGTGTATTTAAACCCTACTCTTATACTGTTGACTGTTGGATCATCACTTTTGAAGTTGTGTATGTAATTAATGTTAGTTGTATTTGTTAGACAGTGTTTCATGTTATTTAAACAATATTTTGCACTTCAACGTCTGGCTTTTGAACTCCTTGTATGATCCTGCACTGGAGTGACAATAAGTTAAAAATTGCAAAAAGATGTTTTGCTCTTTATTTCACAATCAATTTTTAAACATTTATTATGATCTATTTTTTATATTGCAATGTATTACAAACTTTAGATACATTTACAGAAAAAAAAGTATGATGTCAAAGATATTTTCCATCCATCCATTATCTTCCGCTTTATCCTCTATTAGGGTCGCGGGGGTGGGGGGGGGGCGCTGGGCAGATACACCCAGGACAGGGCGCCAATCTATTTCTGGGCACAAACTCAATCACACACTCTACATGGGGTAATTTGGAGTACTCAATTGACTTGAACCATGTTTTTGGACTGTGGGAGGAAACCGGAGAACCCGGAGGAAACCCACGTAGACACGGGGAAAACATGAGAACTCCACCCAGGTTGGGATTCGAACCAGGAATCCCTAGCGCTGAGCACGCGCTGAGCACACCCTAACCACTAAGCCACCATGCCACCAAAGTTATTTTGTTTACTAAAACTTAAACAACACCAGAATAAACATTAGTTTTAGACAATAAAAGCCAAAAGCACCAAAACCATTTTACATAAACAAATTTCACAAGGTACAGTTCTCTTAATAAAAAACTGATTCAATTCCAATTTTTAATAATTGAAAATTTTAATTTGTACATATTATTTATGTAAGAATGCCAGCATGTGACTGTGTTTAGCCCTTATTATAATCTCTATAATTTTTTTTTTGGTATAAATTTCCTACATTATTATTACAGATGATATGGTTTATTAAAACACAATTTTATTTAGATGAATTCATTGTTAATTTCACACTTGTAGAATCACTCCACTGGATTGTTTTGCTTCAGCGTGGTGTTGCAATGAGCTCGTATTTGCGAGGCAGGTTGGCAAAGCCACTGATTTCAGGAGTGATGTCAATGCTCTCTGGTCCTCCAGGGGAGGTGAAGGTGAAATTTTGTAGCAGTGATATGATGAAAATAAAGAGCTCCATACGTGCCAGAGGTTCACCCACGCAAGCTCGTTTACCTGTTGCAAAGAAAAGCTCATAGTGTCAGAAGCTGTGTCTGAAATCAATAGATTACACACTAAAGATAAAGTACTAAATTATTTTTTTTTTTATAGTCAACAAGCATGTATTATCCACACATCTTTAACTAAGACTGCCACATTACAAATTTATTTATTAATATAAGACATCAAGCCAAAATTTCACATGGTTTAACAGCTGAATCTTTAATTCAATTTAATTCAATTTTACCTTTTTAATTTTAATTTGGGGCGGCACGGTGGCTTAGTGGTTAGCACTTTCGCCTCTCAGCGCTAGGGATTCCCGGTTCGAATCCCCATCTGGGTGGAGTTTCCATGTTCTCCCCGTGTCTGCGTGGGTTTCCTCCGGGTTCTCCGGTTTCCTCCCACAGTCCAAAAACATGAATCAAGTTAATTGAATTCTCCAAATTGCCCCGTTTAGAGTGTGTCTGTGTGAGTGAGTGTGTGCCCAGCGATGGATTGGCGCCCTGTCCTGGGTCTATCTGCCCAGCGCCCGAGATGTTCTCCCCTGGATGGGCATGGGGAACCCCACCGCGACCCTA
>JAFMOD010000853.1:460963-474018 GCA_019802435.1 Corydoras maculifer | reverse complement strand
CGTTCGCCTCTCAGCGCTAGGGATTCCCGGTTCGAATCCCCATCTGGGTGGAGTTTCCATGTTCTCCCCGTGTCTGCGTGGGTTTCCTCCAGGTTCTCCGGTTTCCTCCCACAGTCCAAAAACATGGATCAAGTTAATTGAATTCTCAAAAATTGCCCCGTTTAGAGTGTGTCTGTGTGAGTGAGTGTGTGCCCAGCGATGGATTGGCGCCCTGTCCTGGGTCTATCTGCCCAGCGCCCCAGACGTTCTCCCCTGGATGGGCATGGGGAACCCCACCGCGACCCTAATAGAGGATAAGCGGGAGATAATGAATGAATGAATAATATTAAACTTATAACTTACAGTATATAATATATGGTCCACACAACATATAATTTCAGGAAGCAACAAAATGCTTAAAAAGCAAAAAAAAAATCATTAGACATGCGTCACCATTTCCTTTACACTTTTATTGTTGTAGTTTTAAAAGGGTAAAAATTCACTTGTAAATGTTTAATATATAACTAGGAAATCAAAGCACTAGTCTTTAATAATCAAATTAATTCTTACTAATTCATTCATTCATTCATTATCTTCCGCTTATCCTCTATTAGGGTCGCGGTGGGGTTCCCCATGCCCATTCAGGGGAGAACATCTCGGGCGCTGGGCAGATAGACCCAGGACAGGGCGCCAATCCATCGCTGTAATTCTTACTAATTAAAAAAGCTAAATAGTTTTAGCAACCTTTTGAGTTGGCCACTGTTGTTTTGGTCATGACTGTCTTCATTTAGAACTTTAAGCTTCCAATCTTTAAATATTTCACCAGGGAAGATGACTGTAGGGGAATATATATTTGCATATTTAAAACTGTATTCTTTAAATTTTAAAATAAAAATCGTGGCAAAATCTACCTGTTTCAGTCGGATGAGAAAGCAGTCAATAAAGTCACGTGGATCGTCAGGGTCCAGAGTTTTCCTGTGTGCTTGAATTTTTTCTTTACAGAAATCTTTCAGATCACCTGCACCATTAAGAGCACTGTAGTGTTTGGTGGTGAAAGTCTCCATTAGCCATGGAAAAACATTGAAGAGCTATGGAATCAAAGCAAAAAACAAATATATGTATATTCTTGTTTGTCAACAGCAGTGGTATTTCAGATATATTTCAAATATATTGGATGAACGACATTGATAAAATATACTGCTTGGCCAATAAAATGGCACACACTACAATACATCATGGACCCCCATTAGATTTGATTGTAATGGACCCCAATGAACTTTAAAACACATTAGAGCGTTGCATTAAACATTTGGAATACTGTCACTTTTACCACTAAACATATCCCTATGTTTTACCATTGTCATTCTTACAATTTGTATTTCACCACATGGTTAAAAGGCTACTATCCTTCCACTTTTCAATAATGCATTGCGCAGTTCATTGTTCTGATTTTAGTAGTTTCTCCATCTCCTTAGATGTGTTCTCTGCTTGACCCTTCTGAAAGAAAGTCATGTTTTCCATGACCACAGGATGTATATTTCGATATGTCGTTTAACAAATTAACTTCTCACGACGTCAGTTGGAGCTAAAGAAGTGTTGCCAGGTGAAAAATAATCATCCATACAGTAATTCTCCAATTGAAGGCTCTTACCTATTTGCTAAGCTAAGTTTTTGGAGTGCAGCCAGTAAAATACATGTATAATATCCTGATCATTATAAAAGAAAAATTAATTATATAACAGTAGCAGCAACACCACAATTAAACATTCATTCATTCATTCATTATCTCCCGCTTATCCTCTAGTAGGGTCGCGGTGGGGTTCCCCATGCCCATCCAGGGGAGAACGTCTCGGGCGCTGGGCAGATACACCCAGGACGGGGCGCCAATCCATCGCTGGGCACACACTCACTCACACAGACACACTCTAAATGGGGCAATTTTTGAGAATTCAATTAACTTGATCCATGTTTTTGGACTGTGGGAGGAAACCGGAGAACCCGGAGGAAACCCACGCAGGCACGGGGAGAACATGGAAACTCCACCCAGATGGGGATTCGAACCGGGAATCCCTAGCGCTGAGAGGCGAACGTGCTAACCACTAAGCCACCGTGCCGCCACAATTAAACATATTTAATATAATTTAATATAAACTGTTATAGCTAGATTATTAGTAAGCTAATTAAATTTCAATAGTTTAATGTACTATACCAAAGTATAGACATCACTTAAACTGCTACAACTGTTGAACTATAATATATAATCTAAAAATTTAACACTCTGCAACTTTTCTCATACCTGTCCCCATGGGCTGCTAGCAAACTGCAGGACTCTAGTGATTCTCTGGAGCAGGTGAAGAAAGTGGACATCTTCATAACTGAAGCGCTGACCAAACACCAGAGCACAAATAACGTTGGACACAGCTCGTCCGAGATGGACTGTGGGATCAAACGATGTAGCTGCAAATAGAAGCCATGACAAATAATATTTTGATACATATATTTTTTAAAGTTTACAAGAACTAGTAGTTTTTGAAAAAATTTCAAACTGGGAGGATATGTAGAGTCATTCATTCATTCATTATCTTCCGCTTTATCCTATATTAGGGTCGCGGGGGGTTCCCCATGCTCATCCAGGGGAGAACGTTTCGGGCACTGGGCAGATACACCCAGGACAGGACACGCACACAAACACACTCTACATGGGGCAATTTGGAAAACTCAATCTCCCTGTGTCCCACGCGGACACAGGGAGAACATGGAAACTCCACCCAGATGGGGACTCGAACCAGGAATCCATAGTGCTGAGAGGCGAACGTGCTAACCACTAAGCCACCCTATATAGAGTTATGTTTATTCATATACAAGATTTTGACTTTTCCATCAGCATGGTGCAAAATGAGCCTTAATTTTATCTCATATGTACTGTATGTATTCTCAAAGATAATTTAAAAAAATATATATTTTACCCTCTTGAGTCTTGCATTTTTAATTTTCTTATACTGTAATGGTGCACGGATTGGTCATTTGATGTGCAGAAATGGTGTATTCAGTTATAATTTGACATAAATTATGGAAAAAGTTCTTTCAAATGTTAAATTTTCTAGAACAATAATTTAGAGACACATGCCACAAAAACATCTGGTATTAAGAATTAAAAAAAATATATGTATGTATTACAAATATGTATTGTGACTGACTACTACAAACATACTTGTAGTACTCAGTTAAAATTATTTTATATAGAATCACGCTGTAATTTTAATGTAAGGACGTCTATCCACTTATTAGTTTTAAGTAAAAAAAATTCTCAAACATTAGAAGAGATGTTGCACAAAACCAATTGACTTCGATAAAACACAGAAAAAAAAGGTTACTGTGGGCAAAAAAGGGCAATCATGGAGTGTGGGAAACCGAATGAATATGAATCTACATTAGGCAAGATGATGATGCTTGGTACTTTTGTTTGGTGCCAGTCCAGTGAAATTATTAAAATGATTGCCTAAAGAAAAGATATAAATTTGCACAGTCACTGATGACTATGAGCCTGAATGTCAGGTAAAGGCACAGGTAAATAGTATATATCTTAATCCAGTTAAACATCTCTGGTGAAAATTGAGGTAAATGGTCAATGACAAGGCTTTGTATTATTGAAGAATACATGTTTTCTTCTGCCTCAAAAATTTTATACTTTATAAAAGCCAGGGATGATGCAACAAAAGAATTTCTCATGATTTCAATGATTACATTTTTCCTTGAATTGAGTGAAACATTTTTCATTTACTTGATGTAATAAATATTTGCTAAGGGTTATATAACACATTTAATGAAATGCATTGACACTGGAGTGCAGCATGAAATTTATTTAGCACTTTTTCTATGGATGAGTATTATCCTGAATACACTTTACAGTGGTAAATTAAGTACTGTAAGAGACTTTCAATAAACTGTGGATGAGTATTAATCTGAATACACATTACAGTGGTAAATTAAGTAATGTAAGAGACTTTAAATGAGCTGTGATAAGTTTTTTAAAAGTGATCTCTAAATGTTTAATGACATTTGGTCAGTAAGTAATATTTAGTTTCTTACATTTGTTGTCTTTAAATGTATCCAGCAGGAATTTGCTCTCTTCCTGAATCCACTGCTCCATCCTCTTGCGCCCCATTCCAAAATCTCTTAGTGTACTTAGAGTAAACCTCCTAAGCTGACGCCAGCGATTTCCATTACTGATAGCAAGGCCTAACAGACAGATGGCATGCAATACATAATAATTCGGAATGTATTACACATTTTTTAAAAAATAAAAAAATAAAATTATGGACTGTATTAATATGATTAAATATAACAAGTATTAAATTTTGTACAACACCGAGCTGTATCCACTGTGTGTAACAGAATTAAGTGGTTTGACAGTTAATGACACCTCCCTGAATGTAAAAATTGTAGGATCACTAAAATCTTTTAAATGATGTCTAAAAATTTCTCAAATGAAAATTAAACATATTCAGTCTAATCTGATGATATCAGACAAAGCACTGTAGCATTCTGTATTTGTCAGCAATGAGTCAAATTCAACATCATATACAAAACCACAAAAAATGCAGCTAGAATAATTACCCTTCAAATCTGAGACATCCAAAGCAATTAGTAAAAAAATAGTCTAAAATTCCAGTAGAGAAATGTAAGAAACCCATTTATGTCACGGTTATGGTTGACAAAACATGTTCTAAATATCCGATAACTTGGTTACCAATAAATTTGTCCAGTAAAGCTCTGTAATAAAATAATAATTCTATGTGAAAATTATTGTTTGACTTTTTGTGTTGGTCTGTTGTGTGTTAGTTTACACTTAGCTCTAAATCAGGGAATGACAACCATCTCAACAATGCTGCTTTATGTTCCTGGTGACTGAACAATAAAAAAGGTTAGGCCTTGCACAATAGCCTGCAAGGGTTTGAACCATTAACATTCCATTAACAACACCCCAACTCTTACCAGTGATCCACCACTAGCAATCAGAGTTTTGATAATGTTAATACCACATTGTTATAATGTAATCTATAACTCCTCTGTTGATGCTTGACATCATGAGTTATCTGTGCAACACCAAATTAAATGACATGGTTTATATGTGCAATATAACAATGATTGATTATATTTTTAATGTATGTGCAGTGCATCAAATGTGGAGTTATCCAAATCTAAAATTTATTTAAATAACTGTCACTATACCTTTGTTATAGTTTAGTTTAAATATAAACTATACTTTTATTATATTACAATTTACCTTTGTCTTTCAAAGAGTTTTCAAAGAAAATTCCTGGAATTGTACACCTGCAAATTTTCTCTTGAAATAAGTATTCTGATTCTGATTATTGCTTGTTTAAAAAGTTGAACATACCAAATTGGGTCAGATTAATGTATTTTTCATTTACTCATGTTGATGAAAATTTGATATTTGATGGGATGACATTATCACACATCTTAAATAAATATACAGTATCTTAAATATGTAGAGCATATTTCATTATCTTTTACCTTTCCTTAATTATTCCTTCTTGTCATTGTCAAAGTTAGTATTTGGTTATTTTTTGTATTAGTAGCTAATGTCATTTTTAAACAACAGGCCAGTGTAATTGTTTTGTGACTTTGTTTTGTACAGCTCCATGTACAACTCATTGTTTATTTTTTCGACTTTCAAACACAGACACAAATTTAATGCATATGCAATGGCAATCAAAATAAAATTAATGTGCTTGTCCATTTTTACACTTAACATAACATTACACACTCGGAAATACCTTTCAAATATAATTTGTTTTCTTGGCTAACAGAGATTTACTGGTATTTCAGATAGATAATTATATAGTGGGCGGCACGGTGGCTTAGTGGTTAGCACGTTCGCCTCTCAGCGCTAGGGATTCCCGGTTCGAATCCCCATCTGGGTGGAGTTTCCATGTTCTCCCCGTGTCTGCGTGGGTTTCCTCCGGGTTCTCCGGTTTCCTCCCACAGTCCAAAAACATGGATCAAGTTAATTGAGTTCTCAAAATTGTCCTGTTTAGAGTGTGTCTGTGTGAGTGAGTGTGTGCCCAGCGATGGATTGGCGCCCCCCCCCCCCCCCCCCCCCCCCCCCCCCCCCCCCCCCCCCCCCCCCCCCCCCCCCCCCCCCCCCCCCCCCCCCCCCCCCCCCCCCCCCCCCCCCCCCCCCTATATAGTAGTACTAAATAATACAGTATATGCCAAGAATTTCTAAACTCTTACCATAGCCTTCTACAACTTTATGAAGAAAAGGAACAGGGGCTCTGCCAACAAAGTCATCAGCTTGGTCAATAAGGGCTTCCTTAACTACATCATAGCCAACCAAAATCACCACGCGTTGTGGACCAATATATGCTGTCATCACAGGTCCATATGTTTTACTCCACTGTAAAAAAAAAAAAGAAAGAATAAAAATAAAAGGACTCTCAATTTATTAATATTCTGCATTAAAACCCTAGTTAATAAATTTTTTTTAAGTTAAATGCCTCAAAGACCATGTAAACAATAAAATTAATCTTTGCTCCACATACAGACCAAACAATGCAGAAACAACTATTGACTCTGCAAAGCATTATGTGTCCATAATACCTGCTTACCTTTAGAAAACTTTTAAAGGGTGCAGGGTTGTCCATGGTAAGAATGTTGCCAAGAAAAGGCAAGGCTGGTGGTCCTGGGGGAAGTTTCTGTTTCTTGTTCCTCAATCTAATCATCAGTAACAGGATAACCACTAGAGCCATCAAAAGCAATGTGCTTGAGATTTCCATGACTTTTTGTTGCAATAAGCCAAGCTTGCAGTAGGTTTCTGATTGATTTTCTTACAACATGTAGGGGTTATATAAGTAAGGGGCGGGAACTGAGAAGGAGGGGCTGTTAAAGCAGATATAGTACAGAGTTGAAACTTGTGGCTATCTAGAGTAAACAAAAACACAGTGTGATGTCCTCAAAAACTTACCATATGATTAAACTACTTTTTACTTTTTTATTAGATAAATTAATAAAAAAAAATTTATAATACCCCATTACATAAACGCAAATGAACCAACTTTTTATTACCAGCATATTTAAGTAATTATTTTTTGTATGATTTGGAACATTTTTTTGCTCTAATATAAACATAGGATAAAAAAGGATGGTTTTGTATAGCGCTTAATATTAAGTAGTGGTAGTAGTCCTTTTTTCCCTTTTTTCTTTGTATGTGAAATATGTGAAAGAGAAACTTTCACATATTTGATGGCATACAAAAAAAATCCTGTGTGATGTATCAAATACCTTTGTTTCCTTGTACCATGTTAGGTTATTTAATGGATTTGACCTGTTTAAATGTCAATAAACATATAAATATAAATATTAATGTGTTCTAACCTTTGGCTGGTTCTTGATATATTCTCGTGTGTCACAGCATTCTTCATTTTCTTTTTGTAAATTACTTTTTTTGGTAAGTGCTGTAGCCAATCCCAATAGAATATTTACATATATAATACACAAATTTTATTTAAAATATTTTACATTTTTTAAATAGCAGGACAATAATCATTAGCTAGTGAATGGCCCATGTGTATGGATTTGGAAGCAAAGCCATTTATTTCGTATTAAAATTTCTCAATTTCTGTATTTTATTGGACTACTGGCTTGTAGGATAGCCTCACTACTTGCATGCAGGAATTGCTGAACTGATCATTTTTTTCAGTTTGGAAAATGATCATTTTGACTTAAAATACATAGTCTGTACATTCATGTCTTGCACCCTTGATGCTGCATGGGCACTCAAGGCAGATGAGCCTTGATCCTCTCAAGATCAACACCAGGAGTATTTTTCTTGCCACTGTCATTTCGGCTTGCTTTTTTTCTTGCTTTTGTGGGGATTTACTATTGTAAAAAGCACTATATAAGTAAATAAGCTTGAACTTATTGAACTTATTTTGAGCTTGGCCAAAAATCTATCCAGCTTTGGAATGTAATGATATTACATTAAAATATATGCCATAGCAAATGTATAATGTAACAATAAAAGTGCACTTACAAATTATTCTATACACCAGCAGTTAATTGTTTTGTAACCTTGTTCGTCTTTCTGTTGTTATTCTTATGGGTTGACACATCAGATTATTACATTTCTCTTTTGCCTTGCCCCGATTATCCTCTTTTATCACCCCAACTACCTTTCACCTTTCTGGCCTTCTTTTCCTCATTCTGCCTGTTGGTTCCATCCTCAGCATACTTTTGCCATTAAAAATCATGCCCAATCCAAAACAATTTTGTCCCCCCAACTTTGACTACCTCTTCCGTTCCTCTAACAAAGTGATTCCTAATATTTTTCATCCTTTGTCATTTCCAACCAGAATCAAAACATCACATAATTTTTGCTTCACTTGTTTGTAATTTTAGTACCCTTCACTCTGTTCTCTAATGGTCAGGACTCCAAAAGTACCACCACAGGGCATGTATTATTTTATTGGCATATTCTTATTCCAGCAGTGTCATTAAGGTGTTTAAATGAAACTACAGTAGTGATGCCTTCCTCACCACATCAGTGTCACTGCAGATCTGACAATAAACCACCACCCAAATTATACCTGTTCTGTAATGGTCCTGGCCATTAGTGGACAGAGAACTAACAAGGGGCTAAAAAAAGAAAACAGATATACTACAGTCTGTAATTATAAAACTACAAAGTCCATCTATATGGTGGGTGGAGAAAATAGACAATGGAGCAAGAAGGCAGTGTTTCCAAACCAAATATGTCATACTTTAATTATAGGCATTTTCCCTTTAATATAGTAAATAAAATTTGATTATATTTCAATTTCTTCTCTTTTAAGAAAGTACTCATTGTGTTAATGTATTAATAGTATTTGTAATTGCGATTAATAAAGTTTCTGTTTCTGATAGCAACTTAACACCTCTTCATCACCATCTTTCCTTCAACATGCCCATTGATGTCAGCTCTAATCACACCTCACTACCTTAAGCATTAACTCACTCCAGAAATATTCTTTCTTCTTTACCTCACAACCTCATTTGTAAAGCATATAAACTAATTACATTTAATAACACAATCACATAACATAAATTTTCAGTTTCACCTCTTTCACATACTGGTTTTACCTCCACAGTGTTTTTGCTCCTAACCTTATTTTGCTTCCACTTGGTTTTCAAGTGTATGTTAAACACTCTCCTCTTTTTCATATAATCAAAGAGTAGACGCACACAAACACACATTTAATCCAGTTGCATAATTTAGCTAAATGAAATGATAGTGAAAAAAAAACTTTACTTTTTTACAGGCCATATTTAATGCTAATTGTCCACTTTGATAAATTAAGAAGATAATTAATAACTGTACATTTAAATATGCAGATGTGTTTCGTATGAATATTATGTTAATTTTTAAAATTTAAGTATATTATCTTTATTATTAATTTGCACTTAGCATTAAATAATGTCATTTGTATATATTCGTTCATTTATAAATGTGTCACATACGGGGCGCGCTGTCCGTATAAGGCGGTGTGGTGCAGGAAGCGAGCCAGGCGACCAGGTAAGCGAACAAAACAGTTTAATGATAAACCGTAGCGGGAACGCCGCTGAAGGCATGGCGGGACGTGCCGGAAGTTTACATACAAATATCTATCGGTGGGAAGGCGCCGCTAAAGGCACGGCGGAACGTGCCGAGTTAAACAAACAAAATCACTAAACACATCCGCAGACACCCGAAGTAACACATAAGCTAATGCTGACATGTGATCAGGTGAGACAAAATCCCCGTACAAGCGGATCGGGCCCTACCTACGGAAGCCCTACAAGGCCAAACCCGAAACACGGGTGACAGGGGGGAGTGGCCCAGCCCTCCCAACCTGACAAAATGCAATTTAAATAATTTAACTTAATATTTATAATATATAACTGATACTAAAATAAAATTGTTCAGCAATGATTTTTACCAATATTTTTTATAAAAAAAAAAACAAACAGTATAAGGCATAAAACGGGGGGTTCCCCATGCCCATTCAGGGGAGAATGTTTCGGGCGCTGGGCAGATACACCTAGGACAGGGCGCCAATTTTATTTATTTATTTTTTTAACTCTGTCATCTCTGGTAGTTTTTGCAATCTGAACGGTAATCTGACTGCACTGATGTACCATACATGTTTGCTTTTACATTTTTACAGGAGCAGTTCTACAGATTATTGTAGCCTATTCCTGTTAATTGTGCTTTTATTTGATTGATTTGAATTATTCAGCCAATGCATGACAGGGGAAAAAAAGAGGAGGAAAAGGAGAGAGATGGGGAAAAGGAAACAACCTAAAAAAAAGAAGAGAGAGGGGGGTAAAAAAAACAACCTATACATACATTCCTATATACTGTACATATATACACAGTTATATACACATACATACCTATATACATAAATACACACACGCATTATACACACTATACACACACACACACACACACACACATTCTAATATTGTTAGAAATTGTGTGTGTCTCTTTATGTGTGTGTGCCAACGGGAACCTGACGACCAAAGGCCACACAACCCGATGGTCACCGCACACGCACCGCAGAGGAGGAAGGATGGAGACCCCAGACGAGGGCCCCACAGACAGGGGGCAGGAACCCGGAGAGCCAGAGGCAGCGAGACATCCAACCCTCCCCCCCAGGCCGGCACTATACATAAAACATTAATCTCATTCTGTAACATACTTAGTCACAGGTTTGACAGTAAACATATCCACAAACTGAAACCATGATTTTTGCTCACACAAATATGCTAGGTCATTACTTAGTAAACGCGTTTTGCACTATGAACAACAGCAAAAAAAACATCCAGTCATGGTGACGCATGAATTATACTGCACTTTTGAACCTTTTTATACAGTAATCAAATTCTTTCAAATGCACTTCTCACACACAGTGATAAGTAGTGATAAAGGTCAAACTGTCACAATATACAAATTAGGACTTGGGTTAAAATAATATAAATTACACAGCTATTAGGGATATTAGGTTTTTACACCAATCTATCAAAAATGCTAAGACTTTAAGTCATGCTTGTTAACAATAATTAGCAATTTTTCCAACAATTTCATGTAAGGCAAAAAATCCAGTGACCTGTGTCCATATTACATGGACAAATTACGAAAATATGCATTTTGGACACTAAGCACAAAAAAAAAAATCAACATTTTATTTATGCAGTTCTCAATGATATTTTGATTATAATTTTATATTTACATTTGATATTTTATATATTCTCATGATTTATAGAAAAAAATGTTTGTCAACATTCAATGTTTTTGCTTTGCTGAATGTGGCATGATTATTATTCATTAACTAGATCTCTACAAAATCCAGCAATCTATAGTCCACTATGTCCCTCAAGGAATTTCACCCAGAGAATTAATAGACACATAGGTTTGTTGTGACCAATCAGACAAAATTTCAAGTTGGACTCATTAAAAGGTTTACATGAGCTTAAAGAGGAAGGGTTAACTGGTCCAAATAAAAAAATCACTATAAACACATGTGCAGAGAAAATTAAAACAAGTATCAAGCCATCAAAATTAAAACAGTAAAAAAACAACCAAATACAAAGAACAGCCACCTGCCCACCTCTGCCCACCTCTTCAATGAGGTATTTCTCATTCAGTTGACCTATACATTGTTGCATACTACATCCAGGCACTCTCTTAAAAGATGCAAAATAACAGAGTGATTACCTATGTTATCTTCCACTTATTGCAAAAATGAAATAGTATACCATACACCTAGATTTTCTCTATGACCTGCACTGTATCATGTTTCATTAATCATTTCCTTTTGTTCACTGATGTCTATTTATGTAGACACCTTTTTCTTTAAGAAATGAAAAACAAAAGATACCCATGGCACACCTGTTTTAACAGAGAAACCACAAGGTCTCTGTTATGTAGGTGTAGAATAAGGAACAGGGAGATGAATACACACACAAACACAGAGACAAGATTGAGTAAAAAAGGTTTAATGAAGTATTGGAGCAAATGAATAACGAGGCTGGTGTAGAGATGTCAAGGTACTGGTAAAGTCATGCTCTTATCTTCTAGAGACTCTCTTTATTAATTGTAAACCATTTTACTCTCCTATATTTTCGATCATTGTTACACCTCTATTAAAAATGCCAACCGTGCTGTGACTTGCATAACTCTCAGTCATTTTGACCACACTATTCTCCACCTCATATCTACATACAGACACTTAAAACCAAAAACCTTTGTTACCAAAAACCTTATCTAAAAAAATTTTAGATAACTGCATAGGCACTGTGACATCATACGTCAGTTTTTGTGAAGACAGCTGCATCTCATCTGTCCCCCCGCTCATCTCATCATCAATAAGCAGAACATCTAGAGGCTTTTCTGCAAATAGAAGGTGAAAACCTGGCCCAAACCTTGTGGCTCAATCCACCTAAAAACACTGCTGTGAACAGTTAACAGCCATCTTCACACACATTAAATAAATCACTGCAACTTCACTCTGTTCCCATCTGTTTCAAAACATCCATAATTGTTCTAATCTCCAAAAAAGTGAACATAACTGGACATGATGTCTACAGGCCAGTCACATTCACTTCTGCTGTCATCAAGCATTTAAATGCCTGGTTCTAGCCCACCTGAAAAAGATTACAAACCCTTTTCTGGACCCCTGCAGTTTGCATACAGAGCAAACAGGTCTGTCAACAACACAGTCAACAGCACCTCGACAGCTTTACTATCTACACAAAAATGGACTTCACAGCAACCAAACATAAATATGACTGCCAATAATGACTTAATTTAATTATTTATAATTGGTTAATACTCATGATTATTTTTCCATCTGGGTGGCACGGTGGTTTAGTGATTAACACGTTTGCCTCTCAGCGCTAGAAATTCCCGTTTCGAATCTCAATCTGGGTGGAGTTTCCATGTTCTCCCCATGTCCGTGTGGGTTTTCTCCAGGTTCTCCGGTTTCAAGGTCAATTTAATTATGCCCAGTGCCTAAAACATTCTCCACTGG